>NW_021024633.1:400193-484930 GCF_004153795.1 Camellia sinensis | reverse complement strand
CATTCGGAACCTCCTCGGGAGGCACAATGGTTGGCTGACAAAACTGAAACTTAGGCCGTCAATTCTGGGCCTGGTCACGTGCCTGCTCACCTACATACATAAAATAAACAGTGAGCGACAGCCTAGTGAATAATAACAAAGTAAAGACTTTAATGAATGATGTCCACAACTTGGCTCACAACATTTCAGGATCATAATCAGATAGTGACATAGAATCATAGTCTTATCCTTGTTCAATCATGTGTGGTACATCCATTAGCATAAACATGTCTCTTTGGTCAAGCATATCAAGTTCCATAAAGGAACCTCCGATACCGGGTAACATATCTCATACGTGGGCCACGATATTATTTCCCCCGGGCGAGGGCCTGTGCCACGGTATTGTTTCCCTCAGGCGTGGGCCTAGATCTTGGTATTATTTCCCCCGGGCAAGGGCCTGGACCTCGGTATTATTTCCCCCGGGCAAGGGCCTGGGCCACGGTATTCTTTCCCCCGGGCGAGGGCCTCATGACCATAAGCTACAGTATTACGTCCCCTAGACGAGGACCTCTGCTGAGGATACCACAATTTCGTTTCAAAGAAAATTGGACAATCATTCATTCATATAAAACATAGCATTTCAGAAACTTATCATCTCGTATCATCAGAGAATAATTAAAGTTAAACATAACTTTATAGAGTTATTACTCACAGATAATTGGTAGCTCCAATTAGATGACAAAGTGGGCAATTCACTTATCTCGAGGCGTGTGACCTACATAACATGATAGATACATACATTGAATTTCCATACTCAAACTGAACATAACTTAATTCATTGCTCTTAGTGTGTTTCTAGCCTTTAATCCTCATTATGGAGTCTTAACATGGCCTAGGAATGCTTAGGATGGAATGAGGATGCAAAAATGTGTTGAAAAACATTTTTCAAAACTTGCTGAAAATAGGGTTCACGCTTGAGCATGGCCTTTCCCGCTCGAGCGGACATGCAGACAATGAAGCTCCGCTCGAACGTGACTTCCGTCGCTCGAGCGGACTGCAAACTCTTGAAGAAGTACTGGTTGCATGTTTTTCATGCTCGATGGACGCTCGACCCATGCTCGAGCGTGAGACTTAGACTCTCTCTCGAGCGCGGATTCCCTCGCTCGAGCGGACTGTAAAACGCATGAACTTCTGGGCATATGCATTTCATGCTTGAGTGTGACTCTTGACGCTCGAGCGGAAGTGCATGTACTTAGATTGTATGCTCGAGCGTGAAGTCCTCTGCTCGAGCATGGATCAAAAATCTAGAATTTTCAGATTGATCCTCAAGCACAAAACTCAACCTTTAAAGCTTCAAACTCGATTTTTCTAGGCCAAAATACATGAAGACCCTAAAGCAACATGAAAACCCTAAAGCAACATGAATTAAAGATATTTCAAGAAACCATGGCCCAAAGGCATGCCAATTGTACAAAATTCAACTTGAAACTCAAGAATAACCCATGAACATAACATGCATGCAATTCTTTGAATCAAAGCTCCTCAAAACATGATCAAATGTTACAAAACAACATGAAACTCAATGATTTCCCAAAATTGAGGTGAATTCAAGACATGCATGAGGGAATTCTTGAAAATCAACTTCAAAATGCTATGAAACATGCATGCATGCATGATATGATCTATGTTCTCTCATTCTTTTTTTGTCTATCCTAAATTACTTAACTTAATCCTCAAGAATTCATGTCTTAACAACACAATTACATAATCTAGGTGTTGAATTCATACCTCAACCTCTCAATGAAGCTCTAATTGGTGAATTCTCTAAGGTCCCACTCCAATCTCCTTGGATTTCCCTAGCAATTCTCCTTTCCTCTTGCTTTTGATTTCAATCCTCCTTCTCTCTCTCTCTCTCACTTTTTTCTTTTGTAGAATAGGCTCAAAGGTGTATGTAAGCGAATGAGAAGAGGTGAGTGGACTCATAAAAGAAATGGTGTTTAATTGGCTAAAGTCATAGGCAATTAAGTGGGATTAATTTAATTTTATTTAATCCTTCCGAAATGAATTTTCAATTGAACCTACTATAAAATCCTAAAATTCTAATTAACACATAAATCAAATCAATTTCTGTATCGGATGCCGATAAGGCCTTCAATTCGCAAATCGAAACTAAAACATAAACAGATCTTTCTACGCTAAACAGATAGAGATACATTAATAATGCAATACACATATCATTAACTCGTGATTTCTTCTTAATCACTTGTTAGGCACACTTAAGCATGAATTAACGTTAATTGAGGGTCGGGGTTGTTACATTCTTACTGGAAGTCCATCCTAGCAATGTCCCTGCATACTTCGAGTTTGTCTCTTAAGATCATCTTGGTAAGCATATCGACTGGATTCTTATCTATGTGGATCTTGACCAGTTCTAATAACTGCTTCTCCATCACTTCACGTATCCAATGATATCGAACATCAATGTGTTTCATGCGAGGATGGTACATGGAATTTTTGCTCAGGTCTGGCACACTGGCTATCATAATGTACGGTGAACTTTTCTTGCTTTAGTCTTAGTTCTTGAAGAAACCACTTCAACCACAATATCTCTTTCCCAGCTTCCGCTACGGTAATATACTCTACCTCGGTTATGGATAAAGCAACACACTTCTGCAGCTTGGACTGCCAAGACACAGCACCCCCTGCGAAAGTGAACAGAAATCCTGATGTAGATTTTCTACCATCAAGATCGCCTACCATATCTGAATCAGTATAGCCTTCTAAGACTGGTTTAGCTCCTCCAAAGCACAAACACATTTTAGATGTACCCTTAAGGTACCTCAGACTCCATTTGATTGCTTCCCAATGCTCTTTGCCTGGATTGGAAAGAAATTTGTGCACAACTTCAACAGCATGAGCAATATCTGGTCGGGTAAATACCATTGCATACATTAAACTCCCTACTGTAAAAGAATAGGGAATTGCCTCTATCTCTTCTCTTTCTTTTGTAGATGAGGGACAAGAACTCTTGCTCAGCTTGAAATGATTAGCCAGTGGAGTACTGACTGGCTTGGCATCTTTCAGGTTAAACTTTTCAAGTACCCGTTCAACATACTTCTCTTGTGACAACCACAACTTCTTGGCTTTCCTGTCACGTATAATTTTCATATCCAAAATTTGTTGTGCAGGGCTTAGGTCTTTCATGTCAAAGGACTGTGATAACTCTTTTTTCAATGATCTGATTGCTATGGCATCCTGCCCAACAATCAGCATGTCATCAACATAGAGCATGAGTATGATGAAATTTCCTTCGAGAAATTTCCTGACATATACACACTGGTCTGTAGCGGTTCTCTTGTACTCATGACCCACCATGAATTAAACAAACTTCTTGTACCACTGTTTCAGCACTTATTTGAGGCCGTAGAGACTCTTTTTCAATTTGCACACTAAGTTTTCTTTCCATTTTACTTCAAAGCCTTCTGGTTGTTCCATGTAAAAATCTTCCTCCAAATTACCATGGAGAAATGTTGTCTTTACATCCATTTGTTCAAGTTCCAAATTCAAATTGGCCGCTAGTCCCAAAACTACTTGAATAGATGCCATTTTCACATCTGGCGAGAAGATTTCATCAAAATCAATACCTTTCTTCTGCCCAAAACCTTTGACAACCAATCGAGCCTTATATTTGACTAGCTTTTCTCTGCCATCTTTCTTCAACCTGAACACCTATTTGTTCTTCAGTGCTTTTCGACCCTAGGAAAGTTTTACTAAATCATAAGTCTGATTTTTCTACAAGGACTACATCTCTTCTTGCATAGCTTGCTGCCAGTTACTCTTCTCCTTATGATTTTGAGCTTCTTGAAAACTTTCTGGCTCCCCCTCATCAGTAAGCAAAATATACTCAGAAACAGGGTATTTTGACGACAGCTTAAGCTCTCTTGTTGATCTTCGCAACTGTGGACCAACAGTCTCTAGCGGAGGAGGTTCTGGCTCCCCCTGCTCAACACCCTCTTCTTCTAGATCTTCTTCTTCTGGAAATCCATCATGCACCTCTACATCATTGGTTGCATGCTGCGGTAGCTCTTCTTCATCAGTGGCATGTTGTGACGGTGCAGGATTCGGAACAATTTCTGAAACATCATCTTCTTTGGGTTTGACTGGTTGTCCAAAGTCTTCTAAGGTTTGGCTTTCTTGAAACACCACATCTCGGCTTTGAATGACCTTCTTCTTTTTTGGATCTCACAATCTGTATCCAAATTCTTCATCTCCATAGCCAATAAAGATGCCTGGAGTGGCTTTATCATCCAGCTTCTGTCTGTGCTCCTTGGATACATGTGCAAATACTTTGCACCCAAACACTCTCAAGTGAGAGTAGGAAATCTCCCTTCCAGACCATACATTTTCTGGAATCTCAAAATTCAGTGGAACTGATGGCGATCTGTTGATCAAATAGCAAGCAACACGAACAACTTCTCCTCAAAATGACTTTGGCAGCTTTGCCATTTTGAGTAAACATCTGACCTTCTCCATAATGGTTTGGCTCATTCTCTCAACTACACCATTATGTTGTGGGGTTCCAGGAACAGTCTTCTCATGCCAGATGCCGCGAGTAGCACGGTAGGCTTCAAACTCTTTTAACGTGTACTCCCTTCCATTGTCTGTTCGGAGACACTTCAGCTTCTTTCCGATCTCCCTTTCCACCATGGCATGAAATGTTTGAAAATGCTAGAATACCTCAGCTTTGGTCTTTAGGACATAATCTCATACCTTTAGTGATGCATCATCAACAAACATCAGGAAGTATTTTCTGCCACCCAAAGATTTCATTTCTATGAGACTGTAGACGTCCTCGAAAGTCCTAGGAGGATGAGTCCCGTTCTGTTCATTTGGGCCCACTACAGTTCAGACTCTAATTGTCACGCTTCTTAATCTGAACCAAAGAGTCCAAATCCGGCAAATCGTTTTGAAAAATAGATTTTGTAAAGAAGTGCCAAACATGGACTGCTTTGCCTGATACAGAGTCGCCACCTAAATATTTTATTTTGGGTGAATTTAGGAAACCCTGACTCGTTTGCCTAAGGCCACGTGTCCGTCATTACCAGAGTTGTCTTGACTCGGGAACTTGGGTACGATTGGGGAAGGTCAACTATGAGCACCCCCTCTCGCCCGATCCGAAGATTGGCCTCTACTAATCATGATATCTTGTTTTGAAAACATTATGCGTTCTTATTCCGGTTATTAGTCTAGATTTACTATGTGGTGCGCATAGCATACAAGTATAGACTGAATCGCCTGAGTTAGAACAAACCATTTCATGTTTGCTTTTTGAAAGCAGTTTGCTACTCATAAGTAGGCTAAAATGTAGGTTTCGCCACCCTCGAATGGGCTTTAGAAAAGATGGTTTTTGCCACTATCAAGTGGGTTTAAAACTCACGGTTTTAATGCATTATTCCAATTCAGGTAATTCAACCTCCATCCACAGGCATTCAAGCAGTTATATCACATAAGCAAATAGCCTCATGGTAATCATGCTGTCATGGCAATGTTCACACGCGTGCAAGGATGCTAAAGCGTAAAAGCTTACCGAGTACTCCAAGCTAAAACAAAAGCTATGTTAGAAATCCATGCATGATCCTAACTATACAGAAATGCCTAATGCAACACATGCAACAGAGGTCAGAAACTAGTTAATAATCATATGCATGATCCTAGTTCATGTTAAGATGGCTAATGCAACACATGCAAGATGCAGCTACAATAGGCTCGGCTAATCTATGGATGACATTTGATGATGCTACAACTAACACGTATTCAACTTGGAATTGAAATACAATGCAGTTAGTATGATGCGCCGAGCCTGGTGCATGCAAGACAAATGTATGGATGCATGCATGCATAACATAAGGTATGCTAATTTAAATATGACCTAATACTAACCATTGAAAGCAGGTAAGTAAAAAGGAGAAAGAAGTGGGGTTGGAAGACATGCACACACTCACCCACACTTATTACAAATTCGCCCTGGCCCGGAGGGACCAAAAGAATAATACAGTCCAAATAATGAATCAACTATCCTAGCTAATTAATTATTACAGACCCTTTAATTAATTAACAAATTAATCACAAAAAAGATTTAAATGTGAAGCTAAAGAGACTGCCGCAACTCTATCTCGGAATGCGCGAATGATGCATGCTTGACTCGCCCGCTCAGAAACTCGCTGCCATAGCACTGTTGCCTCTATTTATACTGCCCTGCTCCTCTGAAAATTTGTACAAGTCCCAAGGAGGCTTCTCTGAACACTGGGGAGCATCACCGACCAAGTGGGGACACCACCGGCCGAAGGGAATGGTCATCGACCATTGGTTGAGCCACCGGCTAATTGTATTTGGTCGGTCGGCACCCCGAGTAGCTGACCGACTATTTCTTCCTGCAGAATCCTGCAGTTGACAGCAGCAGAGGGCAAGCAGTGTATGGCATGGAATTTTCAAGCAAATGTGAGCATGACCACACTCCTCATCATGCAATAGACTCAAGGGAGCATGACCCTCGACCCTTTGGCCATCAATTATGCATTTTGATGCATGATGGCCTAAGAGGCCAAGTTTTCCATTTCATGTAAAATGCATGCAACAAAAGAGATGAATGCCAACACCCTATCATATTGAGATCAAGGGCGTCGGCGACCGAGGATTGAGACGTGTTACGTCACTTGGAGTACGAATACTCTCAATCCTCATGCTTGGTTTGACACCCCAAACCAAGCAATGCAATGCATGTATACAAACATGGCTTAAGAATGCAACATGAGGCTAAGATGCAAAACATGCCAAATGCAATGCAATCTATTATGCAAGCATGCAATGTGCTAATTATGCAAGAGGCAATACAATGCAATTTAACATGTGATGCAAACATGGTACAATACAAGCATGCAACGAGAGGCAACAAGTCAAACATACAACTATGTACAAGAATGGACTTAGACTGAAATGGGAGGCCTCAGCCACACCCTAAAACAGTGGCCAAAGATGGTGTAAATGGTGGACAAATGTTTATGCAAACATGCACATCAATGCGCCTAAGACTAAGGCACAAAAAAAAAAGAGCATTCTACCACCACTATCATGACCACACATGGTACGAATTAAACAACCAAAAACAGAGCTTCAACATGCAAAATGAGCCCCCAAAATCCACTGATATGCCAGCCCCAAAGACTTAAAACTTAAGCATGCACAATGCTCATTTCAAGGCACAACAAAACAACTCTTCAAGGCATGAAAGGGATGATAAATGCAATCATACGAGCATGGGTTATGGACTGAAATAGCATGAGAAATGACTACAAACCACTGAAACAACCCAACTCAAGCATGCTCATGGCTCACACCCTCAAGGCTCACAAGCCAAAATGCAAAGAGGCTATACCAAACATGGCAAATATGATCAAAATAGCACCCAACAGGCTTCAAGCATGGTAAGATATAGCTAAGAACTTCACAAAGTTAGGCCAAAACATGAGAGCATGGTAGGTTAAATGTATGATGCACTTCTAGGCCAAAGAGAGGAATGCAAAGCAAGTATATTAAACATAAAAGGGGCCATTAATCTGACCCAAAACAGAGGCATAATATGACCCAACAACACCCAAAAAACTCAGAAATGAAGCCAAGAACAACTAATCATGCATGCTACCCTCATGAGCAAAAAACAAGGACAAAAGAGAGACAAAGGGAGAGGGGTGTCCCTCCCCTATGCAAGATCTCAAAACCCCTTCTTCACCACTGAAAATCCACTAGATTTTAGTGGTGAGAAGGCCAATACACAAAAGTCCCCAAAACTTAAGAAAGAGAGTACAAAAAGGGCCAAACAAGGCCTAAGAGGGGGGGATCGACCCCAAACAACAAAATGACCTTAATGAAGTATCTTAAGCATGCAAATACAAGACTTTTTTCAGTTATATGCAAAGTCTAAATCAATATGCCAAGCAGGTCAAAAGCTAGTGCAAGATTGGAAAATCTAAAGCAAAAGTGTTACCCTTGAAGAACACCTCAAGAACAACACTCTCAAAATCATAATCATACCCTCTCTCATCTTCATTCTTCGTATGAATAGCTTTACTTCTCCTTTGAATATTTGATGCATTCCTAGTAGGAGCCACTCGCCACGCAAAGTACTCACACATCTTCTCTGCACACTTGAAATACAGCCTCCCTAGATTTTTCTCTGATTCTGATATGTACACTGCTGCTTTTTTTTCCACATTTTCATCTTTTATTTTACAAAAATCCAGCATCAATGTTTGAACCCATTGACATGTTAATCCTAGTAAGAGCATTTTATGACACAATCAGCTTATTACAACTTAAGACAACATTCAAACAAAGATGTAAAATAAAATAATAATCAATGCTTTGTTTAGTCCATACACTCAAACAATCAGTTATTACAATGCTTTGTTCAATATAAACAATCAGTATATTCCATGCATTCAAACAATCAGTTTATTACAAGTTTATCCAGCATCAATGCTTTGTTTAGTCCATACATCTGTAACAAACCCAAAGAATAAAATTCAAATATTTGTATGATACTGAAAAAGCAAGCACAAGTTTGAAAGAGATATCAATGCCTTGTTCAGCTTATTTAAAATTCAGATATCAATGCCTTGTTCAACTTATTTACAATTTAGATATCAATGCCTTGTTCAGCTTATTTGGGGCCAATCAGTGTTTAGTAATAGAAAAAAAGATGGAAAATTAATCAACTATCAAAGCTAGCAAGCACAAGTCAGAAAGAGAAAATCATATGGAAAATTCAGCTATCAGTAATACAAAATCAAATGGCAAAATTCAGTTTTCAATTAATCATTATTCATTAATTGAAAACAAAGCAAGCACAAGTGTGAAAGAGAAAACCAGATTATTGTCAGATGGAAAATTTCTTAGCTATCAAACAAAAAATTGAGAATCTGATATTTGAGATTATTGTAAGAACATTACAAACAAGAAAATTTGAGAGACTAAACTAAGACAGAGACAAAGACTAGAAAATTCCTCAGCTATCAAACAAGAAATTGATTATTAATGTCATTATTCCAACTTAAAAAGATGAAGCACAAACGAAAATTTGAGAGACTAAATTGAGACAGAGACTAGAGAATGTAAGACAGGATGTAAGCAAGATCAATCTTGGAGGAAAAAAATCAAATGCTAATGGAACAAAAAAAAATTGGAAAAAAAATTCAAATAAAAAACAAATATGTTTCCACAACAAACCCTAGATCATCAAACTCAATTGTAGACGCGCCCTTGGGCCTTGCTTCTACAGTTCGGACTCAAATGTCACGGTTCTTAATCTGAACTCACGTTGTGCGATGTGAGATTGATAAATCACCAAAGAGTCCAAATCCGGCAAATCGTTTTGGAAAACTGATTTTAATAAAGAAGTGCCAAACATGGATTGCTTTGCCAGATACAAAGTCGCCACCTAAATATTTTATTTTGGGTGAATTTAGGAAACCCTGACTCGTTTGCCTAAGCCCATGTGTCCGTCATCACCAGAGTTGTCTCGGCTCGGGAACTTGGGTACGATTGGGGAAGGTTAACTACGAGCACCCCCTCTCGCCCGATCCGAAGATCGGCCTCTACTAATCATTATATCTTGTTTTGAAAACATTATGCGTTCTTATTCCGGTTATTAGTCTAGATTTACTATGTGGTGCGCACAACATACAAGTATAGACTAAATCGCCTGAGTTAGAACAAAACATTTCATGTTTGCTTTTTGAAAGCAGTTTGCTACTCGTAAGTAGGTTAAAATGCAGGTTTCACCACCCTCGAATGGGCTTTAGAAAAGATGGTTTTTGCCACTATCAAGTGGGCTTAAAACTCACGGTTTTAATGCATTATTCCAATTTAGGTAATTCAACCTTCACCCACAGGCACTCAAGCAGTTATATCACATAAGCACGTAGCCTCATGGTAAGCATGCTGTCATGTTAATATTCACATACATGCAAGATGCTAAAGCATAAACACTCACAGTGTACTCCGAGCCAAAACAAGAAACTAGTTAGTAATCATGAATGATCCCAGTTCACGTTAAAATGGCTAATGCATCACATACAGAGCGAATACAATAGGCTCCGCTATTCTAAGATGGCGTATGATGATGCTACAACTAACACGTATTCAACTTGGAATTGAAATACAATGCAGTTAGTATGATGCACCGAGCATGGTGCATGCAAGACAAATGTATAGATGCACGCATGCATAGCATAAGGTATGCTAATTTAAATATGACCTAATACTAACCATTGAAAGCAGGTAAGTAAAAGGGAGAAAGAAGTGGGGGTTGGAAGACATGCACACACTCACCTACACTAATTACAAATTCGCCCTCGCCCGAAGGGACCAAAAGAATAATACAGTCCAAATAATGAATCAACTATCCTAGCTAATTAATTATTACAGACCCTCTAACTAATTAACAAATTAATCACAAAAAAGATTTAAATGTGAAGCTAAAGAGACTGCTGCAACTCTGCCTCGGAATGCGCGAATGATGCATGCTTGACTCGCCCGCTTGGAAACTCGCTGCCATAGCACTATTGCCTCTGTTTACACTGCCCTGCTCCTCTGAAAATTTGTACAAGGCCCAAGGAGGCTTCTCTGAACACTGGGGAGCATCACCGACCATGTGAGGACACCACCGGCCGAAGGAAATGGTCATCAACCATTGGTTGAGCCACCGCCTAATTGTATTTGGTTGGTCGACACCCCAAGTAGCCGGCCGGCTATTTCTTCCTGCAGAATCCTGCAGTAGACAGCAGCAGAGGGCAAGCAGTGTATGGCATGAAATTTTCAAGCAAATGTGAGCATGACCACACTCCTTATCATGCAATGGACTCAAGGGAGCATGACCCTCGACCCTCGGGCCATCAATTATGCATTTTGATGCATGATGGCCTAAGAGGCCAAGTTTGCCATTTAATGTAAAATGCGTGCAACAAAAGAGATGAATGCCAACACCCTATCATATTGAGATCAAGGGCGTCGGCGACCGAGGATTGAGACGTGTTACGTCACTTGGAGTACGAATACTCTCAATCCTCATGCTTGGTTTGACACCCCAAACCAAGCAATGCAATGCATGTATACAAACATGGCTCAAGAATGCAACATGAGGCTAAGATGCAAAACATGCCAAATGCAATGCAATCTATTATGCAAGCATGCAATGTGCTAATTATGCAAGAGGTAACACAATGCAATTTAACATGTGATGCAAACATGGTACAATGCAAGCATGCAACGAGAGGAAACAAGTCAAACATACAACTATGTACAAGAATGGACTTAGACTGAAATGGGAGGCCTCAGCCACACCCTAAAACAGTGGCCAAAGATGGTGTAAATGGTGGACAAATATTCATGCAAACATGCACATCAATGAGCCTAAGACTAAGGCACAAAAAAAAGAGCATTCTACCACCACTATCATGACCACACATGGTACGAATTAAATAACCAAAAACAGAGTTTCAATATGCAAAATGAGCCCCCAAAATCTATTGATATGGCAGCCCCAAAGACTTAAACACTTAAGCATGCACAATGCTCATTTCAAGGCACAACAAAACAACTCTTCAAGGCATGAAAGGGATGATAAATGCAATCATACGAGCATGGGTTATGGACTGAAATAGCATGGGAAATGACTCCAAACCACTGAAACAACCCAACTCAAGCATGCTCATGGCTCACACCCTCAAGGCTCACAAGCCAAAATGCAAAGAGGCTATACCAAACATGGCAAATATGATCAAAACAGCACCCAACAGGCCTCAAGCATGGTAAGATATGGCTAAGAACTTCACAAAGTTAGGCCAAAACATGAGAGCATGGTAGGTTAAATGCATGATGCACTTCTAGGCCAAAGAGAGGAATGCAAAGCAAGTATATTAAACATAAAATGGGCCATTAATCTGACCCAAAATAGAGGCATAATATGACCCAACAACACCCAAAAAACTCTGAAATGAAGCCAAGAACAACTAATCATGCATGCTACCCTCATGAGCCAAAAACAAGGACAAAAGAGAGACAAAGGGAGAGGGGTGTCCCTCCCCTATGCAAGACCTCAAAACCCCTTCTTCACCACTAAAAATCCACTGGATTTCAGTGGTGAGAAGGCCAATACACAAAAGTCCCCAAAGCTTAACAAAGAGAGTACAAAAAGGGCCAAACAAGGCCTAAGAGGGGGGGATCGACTCCAAATAACAAAATGACCTTAATGAAGTATCTTAAGCATGAAAATACAAGACTTTTTTTCAGTTATATGCAAAGTCTAAATCAATATGCCAAGCAGGTCAAAAGCTAGTGCAAGATTGGAAAATCTAAAGCAAAAGTGTTACCCTTGAAGAACACCTCAAGAACAGCAAGTCCAGCCACCTTCTTCTGATTAAAACCAGCTGAAAACCTCAAGAATAAACCCTCAACACCTCCCAAAGTCGAAGTATGGTGTAATGGTGTCTGTTTTAGTGCAAAAGTAAGAACAAATCACCATTTTAGGCCCTCAAACACACACAAATGAAGAGAGAGGGAGATATAGAAAGAGAAGATGTATATCAGATATATATATGTTCTAGGTCTAATTTTGTTGAACCCCATCAAAGGAGAAGAGGGGTCTCTTATATAGGCAATGCAAAGACTAAGCTTCCAAGGGAAGCTATTCAAAAAGGGTCAAGGCTTCCAAGGGAAGCTAAGCTAAGGGTGCAAGCTTCTTGAGCAAAGGGTGCAATCTTCTCTAGGAAGCTTGGACCAAAAAGGTGCAAAGGTTTAAAACAGGATCGATCCGGTGCTGTACAATCTCAGGATCGATCCCAAGCATGTCTTTGTAAGACCACGCAAAAACATCTTTGAAATCTTTTAATAAAGCGACTAAGCGCTCGCGTTCCTCCGAAGGCAACGTGGACCCGATCTGGACCAGCCGCGGGTCCTTATCAGTACCAACATTCATGGTAGTGATTTCATCAACTAAAGGTTTAACAAATCTTTCCTGCTCTTGTTCAATTAAGCGTTGCAAAACCGAGAGAATTTCTTCATCGTCGTTTTTATCAAAATTTTGAAAGTCTTGATTCAAGCAATAAATCAAAGGTACAGAAAAGTACTCAGAAACCACATCCACATCATTCTCATTAAGCACATCCAAACCGTCCGATTCTTCTGTTACAACAAACTCAAAAGAGAAAGAAAAAGACGACCTGGACAGGACTGTGGCATCCGGGTTGTCACCCCCAGGAATACCGAACTCAGACTCAGTTGAGCTGGAACCTGATTCCGACTCACAAGATTCGGTGGAATTAGATTCCGGCTCACTACCTGACCCGGTGCTGCTTGACAAAAATCCCTCCTCGTACTGCCAAATAAGAGAGGGTGCGATGGATGCATCCAAAATGTTTGCTGGTAGGCCCGCAGCCATTTCATCCCCGATCATGGACACCGAGAAGTTATCCCCCAAGCACTTCTGTTCGATCAGAGGATGTGAAAGTAGACAAGCCAGTGCTACCCCCATTTCAATTTCAAAGTCCTCAGACTCCACTTTCCTGCTCTGCTCAGCCGCAGCTAATGGGTCCGTCTGCTCTTCGGCAACGTCATACCCGGATAATTGCAGGTCGAAGAAGATCTCAAACCCCGGCACGCGCTTCCTCGCTGCGTTCAACCATGGCTCTGGGAAGCCATAAAATTGAAAGTCCTCCCTCTCCCGGATGAAGCGTCCGTTTAGGGTACCCTGGATGGGCCGGTGCATCAACGCAAAAGGCTTCCCTATCTGTTTCACTCTGGCTTTCCCAGCCATCTCCTTACCTTTCCTTACCCAATCCTCTTTGGTGGGCAGATAACCCAAGCCAAAGATGTGTGGGTTGTGTGGCACTTCGGCCAACGTTGCAACGCCCTTCTGGCCGCTCTTTCCCAATCCTATCCCAGGGATGTGTTGGAGTTTGTTCATGAGGTATATTGCTTGAGCACTGACATACACCCCCTCATTAGCTGCCATGATGTTTCGTACAACCCGAGCCTCAGCTAAGGTAAAAACTGACATGAACATATCCTCCATACCGTGCTCAATTTCCAAAACCGGCGTGGATACTTCTGGTGGTGGATGGATCGACGAATTCCCAAAAACAATGGCTACTCCCTTCTCATGGGGGTATTTCACCATCTGATGCAAGGTGGATGATACTGCCTTCACCTGATGCAGCCACGGCTGCCCTGAAAGCAAGTTGAAAGTTGCAGGAACCTCTAAGACATGAAAATCTATCTCATGCTGTCCCGGCCCAACCTTGGTCTGAATTTTCACCGTCCCCATGACTTCTCTGCTTGTGTTGTCATATGCCCAAATCACCTAGGCTGTCGGCACAAAGTCTGCGATTTTTAAACCAATTGCATACGCTGTCCTTGCCGGGCAGACGTTGATGGCGGATCCGGTATCAACAAGAACCACCGGGATCCATTTGTTTCTACATTCCACCGAAACGTAGAGTGGCTTGTTGTGGTTCGCCCCCTCAGGTGGCAATTCCTTGTCAGAAAAAGTCAGCATCGGGGTAGCTCTCCCCGGAAAAACTAATCCCACCAGCTGCTCTAGCATGGTTTCTATTGAGTGCTTGGCCTTGTCCATGGCAGATAAGACAGCTTGTCGATGCACCCGCGATGCCATAAGCAGTCCCCAGATGGAGATGTCTGCTTGTATCTTTTTCAGCTGCTTCAGTAGAGTTTTTTCTTTGAGTTGTTTCTCTTTCTGTTTTTCAGCTTCCTTATCCTTCCCAGACGCCTTTAGCTAATCTAGATGCGGAGGCTTGAAATACCGTCCACTCCTTGTCATATGATTGACCTCGCCGATGTACCAGGTATCGTCTGGCTGGTTACTTCCCCAGTCCTCATCCGTGTGGGCAAGACATAGATTGTCATCTTCCCACCACATTCCATCGGCAGCCGACAGACACCTGTCCGGCTCTGGCATGACTGCTCTCGTACTCGCAGTACCCTCCATCCATATGCTCGCAACATTCTCTGTTTCTGTGCACATAGCAGTTTCAGACCCCTTACGGGCTTTAGCTTTCCTGATTCTCTCAGAATCCTCAAACCTTTCCTATTCCAACTGTGTCAATACAGTTGACTGTTCAATAACTCCTGTAATCAAAATGCTCTGATCCTGAGCAAAATTCTCGACACCGACGCTCTCCGGCGATGTACTCTGTTCTCCGGCCCTTCCTACCGTCACTGACATTCTCGCCCCTACCGGGCCTCGTTCTGGTTGGAACTCTTCCACAACATCTGGTTAATCATCCAACCACCCGGTAGCCTCCGCTGATTCCTCATAATCAAACCAGTTGACTGCTACGTCCCCTGGATCTTGGTCATTGAAAAACTGGAGATTGGCAAGGTCCTTTTCCATAGCCGTCAAATTATCTGTCCCCTGCTCAAATCCATCCCCTTGGATCATACACAGCTCTGCCCTCTCTGGCAATCCTACAATGGGCCGAACCTGACCTGCTGACAGAATATAATCACTCGGATTGTAGGCTTCCTCAGCAGAACTCCCAGATTCCTCAGATTCTGGCTCAACAATCCCATTCTCCTCTGAAACTTCCCCTGTTCTGTCTTCGACAGTCACCACCGTTGGTTCAGGTTGGGTTCTGGAGATGTCCAACATGCACAAGTCAGTGCAGTCAGGAAGGAACACCTCCGGCTTAGGTAGGTGGAAAAGAGTGATATATATGCTAGGATCGTAAGATACGACCCTAGTCTGGATAAAATTGATTCTTTTGGGAGGTGGAGCTTGGTTGTGTGGTGGGAGAGGGTTTGTTGTAACATTAGGTTTCTCAGGAGGCAAAATCACCCCGTTATCGATGAGATCTTGAACCTCATGACGTAATCGGAAGCATTGGTCGGTGTCATCACCGTGCTGTTGGTGAAATGCGCAATATTTGGCTGGGTTGTAGGTAGGGGAAAGTCTTTCCGATAATGGCCGCGGCTCTAGGGGCTTCAAGTGCTCTTTTCTGATTAAAACCCCCAGAGCTTTGGACAGAGGCATATATAGTGGAGCGAAGGTTCTTTGGTTTTTGGGTGGGTATTTGGGTGTTTGTGTATGGCTTCCGGACGCACCGGAGAATGGCGTAGCTGCCATGGGTCTTGGAGGGGGAGGGGGAATGGTGGTAACCATGCTCACTTCCGAGGCTCTTGCAGTTGTAACGCCGCTCGGGCCTGCATTATTGTTGCGATTGAAAGTTCTTCTGGGTTGCTCCCGGTCATTATGAATTAAACCTTGCTTCAAGGCATCCTCGATCTGTACTCCCATTTCATGCAGATCTGAAAAGGTAGGGAAGGGAAGCACGATCATTTTCTGCATTAGCTTAGGCTGGAGATTGCACACAATCATCCTGATCTAATCTTTATCTATGGGCCTTAGGGTCATCATCGAGGCCTTGGCCCTCTATCTGGTCACGAACTCTAAAAAGCTCTCATTAGGCTCTTGCCTTGTCGTCTCGAGGTCGCGGGTCGTAATCTCAATTTGCGTGTTATACGAGTATTGTGCAATGAAGGCCTCAGCCATCTCGTCCCAGTTTCTCTTGACATCATCTTCTAATTTGGCATACCATATGGCTGCCACACCCGATAGGGTTCGGCCTAATAGAGACAACTTCTGCAGTCTGGTGAGGCCCATTGGCCTTAAGATATCTGAAAACAATCTTAGGTGCACCATGGGATACCCGGATCCATCAAATCGGTCGATATGCGGCATCTTGAATCTGTCCGGCAGTGTCATAGCTGTGTCGGTATATCTATCTTCAATGTCAGGGATGGTCTTGAACCCCTGGGATCTCTTGAACAGCTTTTCAAGCTTACTCAACTTCAATGTTATGGGATCTGTCTCGAACTCAAAGGGGGAGTCCGGTAGGTTGGTGGGCGTTTTGGATAACTGGGGTAGGATCTAGGATAAGATCGGGGGCGGAGGTGGCCCTATGGGAATGTCTGTATCATTCTGAACATTAGCTGTCTCCCCGAGTGTTGGAACTCCTGGCGGGGGAGGAGCTTGATGCGAAGTAGATGCTCGCTGTTGTAGCCTCACGATTAACTCTGCTTGTTCAGTCATAACCGTGGCCTGTTGCTTGGCGAACTCCGCCTGTCGGACAGCGTCTTGCTACATAGTTTTCATGCTTACTTGGAGCTGGCGCACCATCTCCTCTAAGTTTGCCATACTGTTCTGATCTGATTGAATTTTCGGTATATATTCCCTCTCTGCGGGAGAAACAAAGCCCTGATCCCTACTGTGCTCAGGTGGGGTAGACAAAGCCCTCTATACTGATCGCTGACTGATATCTTCTGCCTAACTGCCCTTCGTCTAGTAACCGGGGGTAGTGAGTAGTACACTGGTTGTCCGTCTATCAGATCCTCAGATCGATGGAGTCGACGACCTCTGGTCCAGAGTTCTTGGAGAATATCTACTGGGTTAGAAGCAATCACGCTAAACTACCTAGCAAAAAGATAAATAAAGGGATAATAAGAAAATAAAACAACCATATAAACGGACAGCATAACAGCGTAAAATAAACACACAACACACAGTTGGGTATCATAACACACTGTCGATAAGTTGAATACACTGTTCCCCAATCACTGATCACTGTTTCCAAATTATTGCCTCCAAGTCTGAATCTGATACCCGGAGATAACTGATTCTCGAAAAACACTGATGCCTGTAGGCCTGATGCCCAAACTTGCAAACTGATATACGCCTTCTTGTAGAGACGCACTCTAAAGCACATAGCAGATAAGTGAGAGCCAAAACACCCTTATGTTGGGGTAGGGTTTCCCTATCCTATTTTGTCAGGAGCTAGGGTTTCACTACGCACGCAGCGGTTTCAAACAACCTATATCGGGTAAGCAACCTGTCCTAGTTTGGAATGGTCACTATGGATTCCGAATATGCACTAGGTCGAATGGTCGAAAAGAGTGCCCCGGTAAAACCGGGGTTTGCATTCCCATACTGGCAGAGCCCGCAACCGGTCAGCCTTATGGCATGCTTTGACAAAGTCAAGCCTCCGGCAAACCGCTCAAGAATAGCAGATGGCCAACACGGTGTCCTAGGCGCACCAATGCACATGCAATGCAAAGAAACACATGAGTGTAGTCAAAACAAGATATCACGAGTTCGAGTCAAGTTCTCTAATCTCCCCAGCAGAGTCGCTAGAAACTGTAGACGTCCCTGAACATCCCGGGAGGATGAGTCCCGTTCTGTTCATTTGGGCCCACTACAGTTCGGACTCTAATTGTCACGGTTCTTAATCTGAACCAAAAAGTCCAAATCCGGCAAATCGTTTTGAAAAATAGATTTTGTAAAGAAGTGTCAAACATGGACTGCTTTGCCAGATACAGAGTCGCCACCTAAATATTTTATTTTGGGTGAATTTAGGAAACCCTGACTCGTTTGCCTAAGCCCACGTGTCCGTCATCACCAGAGTTGTCTCGGCTCGGGAACTTGGGTACGATTGGAGAAGGTCAACTATGAGCACCCTCTCTTGCCCGATCCGAAGATCGGCCTCTACTAATCATGATATCTTGTTTTGAAAACATTATGCGTTTTTATTCCGGTTATTAGCCTAGATTTACTATGTGGTGCGCACAGCATACAAGTATAGACTGAATCACCTGAGTTAGAATAAAACATTTCATGTTTGCTTTTTGAAAGCAGTTTGCTACTCGTAAGTAGGCTAAAATGCAGGTTTTGCCACCCTCGAATGGGCTTTAGAAAAGATGGTTTTTGCCACTATCAAGTGGGCTTAAAACTCACGGTTTTAATGCATTATTCCAATTCAGATAATTCAACCTCCATCCACAGGCATTCAAGCAGTTATATCACATAAGAAAATAGCCTCATGGTAATCATGCTGTCATGGCAACGTTCACACGCGTGCAAGGATGCTAAAGCGTAAAAGCTTACCGAGTACTCCAAGTCAAAACAAAAGCTATGTTAGAAATCCATGCATGATCCTAACTATACGGAAATGCCTAATTCAGGAATGCGAATACAATAGGCTCCGCTATTCTAAGATGGCGTATGATGATGCTACAACTAACACGTATTCAACTTGGAATTGAAATATAATGCAGTTAGTATGATGCGCTGAGCATGGTGTATGCAAGACAAATGTATGGATGCACGCATGCATAGCATAAGGTATGCTAATTTAAATATGACCTAATACTAACCATTGAAAGTAGGTAAGTAAAAGGGAGAAAGAAGTGGGGGTTGGAAGACATGCACACACTCACCCACACTTATTACAAATTCGCCCTCGCCCGAAGGGACCAAAAGAATAATACAGTCCAAATAATGAATCAACTATCCTAGCTAATTAATTATTACAGACCCTCTAATTAATTAACAAATTAATCACAAAAAAGATTTAAATGTGAAGCTAAAGAGACTGTCGCAACTTTGTCTCGGAATGCGCGAATGATGCATGCTTGACTCGCCCCGCTCGAAAACTCGTTGCCATAACACTGTTGCCTCTATTTACATTGCCCTGCTTCTCTAAAAATTTGTACAAGTTCCAAGGAGGCTTCTCTGAACACTGGGGAGCATCACCGACCAAGTGGGAACACCACCGGCCGAAGGGAATGGTCATCGACCATTGGTTGAGCCACCGGCTAATTGTATTTGGTTGGTCGGCACCCCAAGTAGCCGGCCGGCTACTTCTTCTTGCAGAATCCTGCAGTTGACAGCAGCAGAGGGCAAGTAGTTTATGGCATGGAATTTTCAAGCAAATGTGAGCATGACAACATTTCCCATCATGCAATGGACTCAAGGGAGCATGACCCTCGACCCTCGGGCCATCAATTATGCATTTTGATG
The DNA here is from genome assembly GCF_004153795.1 of Camellia sinensis. Classification (NCBI taxonomy): domain Eukaryota; kingdom Viridiplantae; phylum Streptophyta; class Magnoliopsida; order Ericales; family Theaceae; genus Camellia; species Camellia sinensis. The sequence goes on along the minus strand of NW_021024633.1, from coordinate 465,027 downwards.
CATGATGGTCTAAGAGGCCAAGTTTGCCATTTAATGTAAAATGCATGCAACAAAAGAGATGAATGCCAACACCCTATCATATTGAGATCAAAGGCATCGGCGACCGAGGATTGAGACGTGTTACGTCACTTGGAGTACGAATACTCTCAATCCTCATGCTTGGTTTGACACCCCAAACCAAGCAATGCAATGCATGTATACAAACATGGCTCAAGAATGCAACATAAGGCTAAGATGCAAAACATGCCAAATGCAATGCAATCTATTATGCAAGCATGCAATGTGCTAATTATGCAAGAGGCAAAACAATGCAATTTAACATGTGATGCAAACATGGTACAATGCAAGCATGCAACGGGAGGCAACAAGTCAAACATACAACTATGTACAAGAATGGACTTAGACTGAAATGGGAGGCCTCAGCCACACCGTAAAACAGTGGCCAAAGATGGTGTAAATGGTGGACAAATGTTCATGCAAACATGCACATCAATGAGCCTAAGACTAAGGCACAAAAAAAAGAGCATTCTACCACCACTATCATGACCACACATGGTACGAATTAAACAACCAAAAATAGAGTTTCAATATGCAAAATGAGCCCCCAAAATCTACTGATATGGCAGCCCCAAAGACTTAAACACTTAAGCATGCACAATGCTCATTTCAAGGCACAACAAAACAACTCTTCAAGGCATGAAAGGGATGATAAATGCAATCATATGAGCATAGGTTATGGACTAAAATAGCATGGGAAATGACTCCAAACCACTGAAACAACCCAACTCAAGCATGCTCATGGCTCACACCCTCAAGGCTCACAAGCCAAAATGCAAAGAGGCTATACCAAACATGGAAAATATGATCAAAACAGCACCCAACAGGCCTCAAGCATGGTAAGATATGGCTAAGAACTTCACAAAGTTAGGCCAAAATGTGAGAGCATAGTAGGTTAAATGCATGATGCACTTCTAGGCCAAAGAGAGGAATGCAAAGCAAGTATATTAAACATGAAAGGGGCCATTAATCCGACCCAAAATAGAGGCATAATATGACCCAACAACACCCAAAAAACTCTGAAATGAAGCCAAGAACAACTAATCATGCATGCTACCCTCATGAGCCAAAAACAAGGACAAAAGAGAGACAAAGGGAGAGGGGTGTCCCTCCCCTATGCAAAACCTCAAAACCCCTTCTTCACCACTAAAAATCCACTATATTTCGGTGGTGAGAAGGCCAATACACAAAAGTCCCCAAAGCTTAACAAAGATAGTACAAAAAGGGCCAAACAAGGCCTAAGAGGGGGGGATCGACCCCAAACAACAAAATGACCTTAATGAAGTATCTTAAGCATGCAAATACAAGACTTTTTTCAGTTATATGCAAAGTCTAAATCAATATGAAAAGTAGGTCAAAAGCTAGTGCAAGATTGGGAAATCTAAAGCAAAAGCGTTATCCTTGAAGAACACCTCAAGAACAACAAGTCCAGCCACCTTCTTCTGATCAAAACCAGCTCAAAACCTCAAGAATAAACCCTCAACACCTCCCAAAGTCGAAGTATGGTGTAATGGTGTGTGTTTTAGTGCAAAAGTAAGAACAAATCACCATTTTAGGCCCTCAAACATACACAAATGAAGAGAGATGGAGATATAGAAAGAGAAGATGTATATCAGATATATATATGTTCTAGGTCTAATTTTGCTGAACCCCATCAAAGGAGAAAAGGGGTCTCTTATATAGACAATGCAAAGACTACGCTTCCAAGGGAAGCTATTCAAAAAGGGTCAAGGCTTCCAAGGGAAGCTAAGCTAAGGGTGCAAGCTTCTTGAGGAAGCTATGACAAAGGGTCAACCTTTCTCAAGAAGCTTGAGCAAAGGGTGCAATCTTCTCTAGGAAGCTTGGACCAAAAAGGTGCAAAGGTTTAAAACAGCTACACCCGTGCATGGGGGGCAGGGTCCGTGCATTCCAGCTGGCACAGCTGGCACACATTATGCCTAAAAAAGGCAAAAATGTGGTATCGGCCAAAAAAGGAGTCCATCGGCCAAACAGATGGTCGGCTAACCACACCAAATGCCGACCGGCCAATGGTATATTCCATTAATGGCCGGTAGCAAGAATACACGGCCGGTAGCAAGAATACATGGCCGATGGGTGTCAGGGGTAGCTAACAAGCTACTCTCTACCCTCAGAAGCAAAAACACAAGTGTTTGGTGCAAAATCAAACACAAAACAGTCGAGTCGAGAGATTCTGAGGCAAGGCGCGTAGCCGAGACCTCCGGGAACTCAAAACGAGCATGAACATGGGTGATCACCGAGTATTCAAGCGGTGACGTCCAAGTCTTGAGGACGGTCAAAAATGGGGTGTCTACAAGGACGACATACATCAAAGTATACTCTGCTCAATAACTCTAATTATCTTTTGGATGATGAGCAAAAAGCGACTCTATGATGCTTCCCAAATAAGCAGTTGTCACAAGGATTTAATTTCACATCTTTGGCAAAAAGAATAAGAGACTTCTTTGCCAGAATCTGCAACCCTTTCTCACTCATGTGATCTAGCCTTGTGTGCCATAAATTTGGTGATGCCTCATCTTCTGCTACGTTGAGGCTATCTAAAATCACCTCCACATCAGTCTTGTACAGTATGCCACTTGCCTGTCCTCTAGCTACCACCAGGGATCCATTTTTCAACTTCCATATGCCTTTGCCGAAGTAGTTCTCATAGCCTTGTCGATCTAAGGCTATCCCTGAGATAAGATTCAGGCGAAAATTGAGAACATGCTTGACATCTTTTAACACCATCGTGCACCCAACTTTGGTTTGGATGCGAACATCACCGATTCCCACAATCTTCGAAAAACTAGAGTTACTCATCTTCACTGTTCCAAAATCTCCAGCTTGGTACGTACTAAAGAACTCCTTCCGGGGTGTAGTGTGGTAGGAAGCTGCTGTATCTACCACCCACTCGGTGTCATTGTCTGACATATGAAGGTCTTCTTCTTCTTCAACAGAGAATAATGCAATATCCTCTGAGACAGTAACTGCAATGTTCCCGTCTTCAGTTTTTGGTTGTCTATTACCTTGTTTTTGTTCTCCTTTCAAGGCATAGCAATATTTCTTTATGTGACTCTCCACAATGGTAACACTAAAACCTTAGCTGGCTTGTACCTTCTCTGGACTTCCCTCTGTCTTGAGATCTTTCTTTGCTGCGTCCTCTACTTTTACTTCTTCTCCTCCCTCTGCCTCTGCCTCTGCCTCTACCTTTATTTTCTATGACGAGGGCATGTGACTGATCTCCCTTTATGTTTTTCTTTCTTACCTCTTCACTAAATAAAGTATCTGTGACCATGTTCATGGTCAGTCTTCCTTCAGGTGCAGAGTTGCTAAGGGACACCACCAACGTCTCCCTACTATCTGGCAAGGAGCTGAGTAGCAATAGGGCCTGCATCTCATCATCCAGCTCCATTTTGACAGTTGCTAGTTGGTTCACCAGATTTTGGAACTCACTAGTGTGTTCTGCAACATAGATACCGTCTTTCAACTTCAAATTTACAAGTCTTCTCATTATGAGGGCTTTGTTCCGAGCAGTCTTCGATTGGTACATGCCTTCTAACTTCGTTCAGAGAGCATAGACATCAGTTTCCTGGGCAACATGGTGGAAGACACTGTGATCAATCCATTGTCTGATCTGGCCAATGGTTTTTTGATTCTTCTGCTTCCAATCTTCGTCGTTTTCTATTGCTGGTTTGACTTCATTAAGCTCAATGGGGTCAAATAAATCTCGGCAGTACAAGACATCCTCCATCTTAGGCTTCCAAATTGCATAGTTTGAAGCATTTAGCTTGATCATGGATCCCGAAGTCGATGTTGATTCCTCCATCAATTTTTGTCTCCACAGAAAATGATCTCTGCCTGGAAAATAAGATTTCGCCGTTGAGTCCAGACTAGTCAAATTAGCCGGAAAAGCACTTCGGATTGCCAAAATGAAAACTGCAAATTTTTGAAATTTGATTTGTAAAATCTGACTGTATGGATGTGTCTGAAATATTCCAAATAGTTGAAAACCATTATTGGATCGTTAAAAACGAACTCAGAATGGCTCAGATCAAGCCTAAACAGGTTGAACGGTTCAAATCAGCAAAATCTAGAACACCTGCAAAGCACCGGATAATTACTCCAGATTTGCTGACATCATCGACTTAGGCAACTCAGTTTCGGCTCGGCTTATGCGGCTCAGTTTCGGCTCATCTTGGCTTTGGCTCGGCTCGGTGAATTCGGTGAATTTCCAAAAAAAAAAAAATTTACTTTTGTTGCCAAAAAGTTTTGAAATCTTGACTTCCAAGACCTAGGCTTTACCCACTCTGCCAGCACAAAACTTGTGTGTTATATTTTCACCAATAAGTATTTATTACATAAAAATAGAAAGGTCGTCTTCTTCCTTGGTTTGCGCGTGAAGTACGTGCGACCAATCTACAGCGCGTAGGAACGACGTCAGAGGCGCGTGGGGTGCGTGCGGCCTATTCCAACCTCCATTTTTTACGCAATTTTTTCCTGTGTGCTCGTCTCGTCGAGATCTTCAATCTGGTGTGATCAAAAGTAGATTTTGACCACTTTGATTTCTGGGCAATTCTAAAAATCGCACTCTGTTTTTTCGTAAAACACACAACCAGCTCTGATATCACTTTGTTAGGATTAAACACACTCACTAAATGATCAACAAGCCATCACACACACAAATGAGATACAAATATTTACGTGGTTCAGCCTAATGCCTACGTCCACGGAAGAAAGAGAGAATGCACTACAACAGAGCAAAAATACAAAATATAGGAGGAGAAGTATCTCACTCTCTACTCAACTCAGAACTGTCATACACTTCTCACAACTCTCTCTTTTTCTTCACTTTCTGATCAATTCAGTTCACAGCTCTCCCTATTTATACACAAATGGGAGAGCCCAAAAACAAATCAATCTTTGCTTGCTAACAACCAACTATCAAAATATATGGCAAGCCACCCTAGGTTTGAAAAACTTTAGCAAATCTATATTGACAGCCTTCATACTTGACTTCCATCATAGCCAAGTTCACATTGGTGTGGATACTGAACACCCTTGTAAATTTCCATATGATTTCCAACTTTTTGTTTCAACTATATCATTGGCCTTATTGTCAATGTCAAGTAGATGATAACTAGATAATCTAAGGTCAGAATTTGTGTGTCTTTTGATCAAGTTTCGCTAATCTAATTAATCAATTCATTCATATGATCTTAGTAATGAAACAATATGATGTGGGGCCTGTGTTAATTCTTTGTTTTCTAAATATACTAGTAACAAAGAATCTAAGTAGATTGTTTTTCTATTGCTTAGGATCTATGATTCTGATATGTGAAGTTATAATTGGAACCTCAAGGTATTGACTACTGATTAAATGTATATATCTGTGATTCAAGTCGTAGATTTTTTTCATTTATATATTTTTTCATCTGAATTCAATGCTTGTATCAATGGAGAATCGATATTTCTTGATTGAACATGCGCACCCAGATCACCCTCGCGAGTATGATAGTCTGTTCGGCATTGAGACAATTTCGATCCCATTGACAAAAGCATATACCTATCCAAAGTAGCAAACGGCAACGGAGAAAACGTTAATAGTTAATGGCAAATTCTTTAGCAAGTCTTTTTATCGTTGGATCCTTGTGAAATGATGTATTTAGAACCAGTATCTCCAATCCACATCTTGTGCAATTGTGTTGCCGGATGAGCCATAGTTAAACAGCAATGTCATCCACCGGATAACAAAGAGCAGAGGAGTTATCGGGTGATGGAGTAAGAATAAGAGAAGGATATACAATTGTTGGTGATAATTACAAATAAAACACTAGAAAATAGAAATTACAATAATTATTGAAAGGGTTGAGGCGCGGGAAATTCGCTCTCTTTAAGGAGATTCAAGCCTTCTGCAGTTAGGCAAAGCCTCACACTTTTGTAGCAGAAAAAACCTTGACTTGTCTCCCCCAGGATACAACAGCCTGACTAAGTCGTATGGTTCACCAATACTGCACAATTGATTGAACCCAAAGCTTTATCACATACACCCTTTTTATTTGCCTGATAATCTCATTCAAGACATAACAACACAACCAAAACTTATTCTCTCGTATATATATATTTTTTTAAGATATGACAAAGTTCAATATATATATAGAAGTGAAAGCTTGTTAGGTAAGGTTCTTGGTGGAGAAGTTAACAAGAGACTAAACCAAGACCAAGAAAGCTTACCTTGGAAGTCTTGGAATAGATAGGAATGAGGAGACTTGGAGAAGACTTGGATGGATAAGTATGGGAGATTTGACTAAGACTTGGCAAAGACTTGAAAGGTAAGTAAATTGGTAGAAAAGAAAAGAAAACAACCTATAACACATTATAATATTAAAATACCTGCTAACATTTCTCCACCTATTTTAATATTATAGGTAACAAGAAACTGAGATTATTAGGCAAATAAGGATATTATGTATCATGGTAGGTGTGCTCTGTATTGAACCTCCATTAGTGAAACAATAATATATACTCTAGAGCCAATAGTATGCTCAGCATTGAACTATGACCGCTTAAGGGAAATAAATAATTATTGCACACACGTAATATTCCAGGTGTTTACAAAAGCTTTAAAATCTAACACATTACGGCCTTGTGCGATCCCAGGATTCATGAGTGTGTTTGAGAATTAGCCCAAATCTCATAGGTAGCGGCCCCACTACTATACTCACATAAGTGAATTCTGTCAAGGGTGCTCCTGTAACTATGACACACCACTCAATAAGAGCTACAGAAATTCATTAAGAGTTTTTTTAATAACTCAGCCTCTACAACGTTACAGGATAAATGCACTTACATCATAGAGATGGGTAAAAAGTAATTTAGTGCATTTCTCACGGCCATCATATGATCGTATTTCTCATTGAACCCAATTACAGGATCTCTGGTCCCTGGGTTGAGTATCCTCATACATGGCTCCTGCTATATTCAATGGGCTTCAACCCCATCCTCCTCGATGTATTCCAGACTCTATCTCTTGCTAAGGCCTTAGTTAATGGATCTGCAAGATTATCACCAGATTTAATATAATCCACATTTATAATGCCATTATTCATATAAGATCTCACAGTACTGTGTTTTCTTCTGATAGGTCTGGATTTACCGTTATAATAACAGTTATTAACTCGACCAATTGCTGCGGTGCTATCACAATGAATTAATATAGGTGGAATTGGTTTTTCCCAACAAGAGATTTGATTTAACAAATCTCCCAACCAATTTGCTTCTTCACTAGCTGTAGTTATAGCAATAAGCTCAGCCTCCATTGTTGAATTAGCAATAATGGTTTGTTTTTTCGATTTCCAACTTATAGCACCACCTCCCAATGTAAATAAGTAACCAATGGTTGATAATGAATCACCTGACAAGGTATTCCAATCGGCATCACTGTAACCTTCAAGTACTGCAGGATACTTATTATAAAACAAGCCATATTTTATGGTACCAGATAAGTATTTCATAATACGCTCAATGGCTAGCTAGTGATCACTGCCAGGCTTGCTAATAAACCTGCTAAGTACTCCAACTGCATAGGCAATGTCAGGTCTAGTACAGTCAGTCGCATAACGCAAGCTACCACTCATACTAGCATATTCCTTTTGATTAATTGCATCCTCATCATTTTCAACAAGAAATCAACGCACATGAGAATCAAAAGGAGTAAGAACATGCTTGCAGTTATAAAAATTATATTTTTTCAAAATTTTCTCAACATAATGCGACTGATCAAGAAATATACCATCACAAGTTTTGATAATTTTTATTCCCAAAATATAATTAGCCTCACCAAGATCTTTCATATCAAAATGGCTACTAAGCATATTTTCAGTTTCCACGATGATATGCAAATTAGAGCCAAATATAAGTAGATCATCCACATAGAGGCTAATAATGACATGTGAATTTTCTTCATATTTATAGTAGATGCATTTATCACATTCATTTGTTTTATAGCCATTCTCAATCATGCAGGAATCAAATTTCTCATGCTACTGTTTAGGGGCCTGTTTTAAGCCATATAAGGATTTAACTAGCTTGCACACTTTGCTTTCTTGACCGGGTTCCACAAAACCCTCAGGTTGATCCATATAGATTTCTTCACGCAGGTCTCCATTTAAAAAGGCTGTTTTAACATCCATTTGATGAATTTTTAGATCATGAATTGCAGCCACTGCAATTAATAATCTAATGGATGTAACTCTAGTAACCGGGGAAAATGTATAAAAAAAGTCAAGATCTGCTTGTTGTTTAAAACCTTTTGCAACAAGTCTTGCTTTATATTTATCAATAGTTCCATCCGGTTTAAGTTTATTTCTCAAAACTCATTTACAGCCAATAGTTTTACAACATGGTAGTAAATCTACTAATACCCAAGTTTTATTGGATAATAATGATTCCATCTTATCATTTACAGCCTCGTTCCAAAAAACAGAGTCAGGAGATGCCAAAGCTTCTTGTAAAGTTAATTGAGTTTCCTCCATATTAAAAACATGATAATCAGGACCAAAATCTTTTTCTAATCTGGCTCTTTTACTCCTTATTGGTTCAAAAACTATAGTATCTTGGTTTTGTAAAAGAGGAGTAGAGGAACCGGTTTCAGATAAAATATTTTCTTGATAATTTTGACCCCCACAATTTTTAGATTTAAAAAGAAATTTTTCTTCATGAAAAATTGCATCACCTGATTCAAAAATTATTTTGTTTTCAATATCAAAAAATCTATAGGCTGTACTATTTGTTGCATATCTAAGAAAAGCACAAGTGGCAGCTTTCACACCTAATTTAGGTCTTTTAGGGTCTACCAGTCTAACAAAAGTTAGACAATCCCAAACCCTCAAATATCTCAAATTTGGCTTATGCCCTTTCCACAACTCAAAAGGTGTAACTTTTGTTTTTTTATGTGGCACTCTATTCATAACATAACATGCAGTTAAAATTGTTTCTCCCCACAAATTTGAAGAAGCACCTGCTTCAATTAGCATAGCATTTATTAAATCAGTTAAAATTCTATTTTTCCTTTCTACTACACCATTAGATGTAAGTGAATATGGTGGAGTAGTTTCATGGATTATTCCCAAAGACTGAGCAAATGAGTTGAATCCAAAAGATTCATACTCCCGACCTCTATCACTTCTATATCTTTTAATCTTTTTACCAAATTGATTTTCGACTTCAGGAAGGAAGTCTTTAAATTTTTCAAAAGTATCACTTTTATTTTTCAACAAGTATACATAAGTGTATTTTGAAAAATCATCAATAAAAGTGATAAAATGTCTATTTCCACCACATGTTAAAATTCCTTCAAATTCACATAAATCAGTGTGAATGAATTCTAACAATTCAGTATTTCTCACCACACTTTTATGAGGCCTTTTAGTTATTTTTGCTTGACTGCAAACTTCACATTTCTCAAACTTATTTGTTAGTCTGGGAATTAACCCTAAACTACTCATGACTCCCACATATCGACTATTAATATGACACAGAGAGCATGCCAAAAATTCATAGAAGACAACATGTAAACAGAAACATGTGCTTTCTTATTCTCTACATTTAATTTAAACATTCCATCACAGGCATATCCTTTCCCCACAAATATGCCTTTCCCCACATATTGGTCAGATTCAATAGTCTGTTTGAAACCAGCTTTGTTGAGCAAATAACTTAACATCAAATTTTTTCTCATGGACGGTATGTACAACACATCTTTTAAAACAAGCACACGTCCAGAGGTAAAATTCAGCTCAACATCCCCACACCAGAGCACCTTGGTTAAACTAGAGTCACCAAGCATAACAATCCTCTCCTCATTAAAAGGAGTGAAATCTTTGAACCAATCTTTATTATAGCAGACATGCCTATTGGTACCAGAGTCTGCCCACCACCCTTCTACAGATTGAACCATAAAAATATCTGTGATCATAGCCACAAATGGTTCCTCGGTAACATTAGCTTGTGGTCGAGACTGTTGTTTCCGAAATTTGCAAGTTCGAGCAATATGTCCACTTTTGCCACACACAAAACAAGTCACATTTGTCAGATCTTATGAAGGGGGTTCTTGGTTCCATTTCTTTTGCCTTAGGTAATTTTTATTTTGTGGCCTTCCAGTATTTTTCCAAATTTTCTTAACTGGCTTCAAGTGACTATTTTTATGAAATCGACCTTTAGGTAAATTATTTCTAGAAGTTAAATTTACCTTTGTTGTGGAATGCTCTTGTGTCATAAGCGCATCTTGTCCTCGTGCTTCCTCCTCCACCCGAATCCGTGTGATTAGAGTCTCTAAGGACATCTCTTTTTGCTTGTGACGCATTGACTTCTGGAACTCCCTCTAAGATGATGGAAGTTTGTCAACAATACCTGCTACAACAAGATTGTCTCCAATTTTGATGCCTTCAGATCTAACCTCAGCTACTAACATCTGAAAATCTTGAACTTACTCCACCATTGATTTTCCATCTATCATCTGATAGCGGGAAAAACGGCTTGTAGCATATTTTTTAGCGTCTGCCTCTTCAGTGTCATATTTGTTTTGCAAGGCTTTCTAAATTTTCTTGGCAGTGGTGTAAGTAGTATCATAATAATTATAAAATTGATCTGAAAGACAATTCAAAAGATAGTATCGACATTTATATTCATCTGTGTTGTATTTTTCGAGTTTTTCAAGATGAGCAGCATACTCCTCGTCAGTCATCTCTTCAGTGGGGACTTTGTTCGGATTTTTCTCGGTTAGGATATAAGCCACCTTGAGGAGATTGAGGTAGAAAAGCACATTGCCTTTCCATCTCTTGAAATGAGCTCTCTTGAATCATAAGGGCTTGTTGAGATCGCCGGTATTCTCGTTGGGCTTCTCCAGTATTGGCTCCATGAACTTTTGCTATTTGATTCTCCTTAAAATTGTTGGTGATAATTACAAATAAAACACTAGAAAATAGAAATTACAATAATTATTGAAAGGGTTGAGGCGCGGGAAATTCGCTCTCTTTAAGGAGATTCAAGCCCTCTGCGGTTAGGCAAAGCCTCACACCGGTGTAGCAGAAAAAACCTTGACTTGTCCCCCCCAGGATACAACAGTCTGACTAAGTCGTATGGTTCACCAATACTGCACAATTGGTTGAACCCAAAGCTTTATCACATACACCCTTTTTTTACTTGCCTGATAATTTCACTCAAGACATAACAACACAACCAAAACTTCTTCTCTCGTATATTTTTTTTTTTTAAGATATGACAAAGTTCAATATATATATAGAAGTGAAAGCTTGTTAGGTAAGGTTCTTGGTGGAGAAGTTAACAAGAGACTAGACCAAGACCAAGAAAGCTTACCTTGGAAGTCTTTGAATGGATAGGAATGAGGAGACTTGGAGAAGAGTTGGATGCATAAGTATGGGAGATTTGCCTAAGACTTGGCAAAGACTTGAAAGGTAAGTAAACTGGTAGAAAAGAAAAGAAAACAACCTATAACACATTATAATATTAAAATACCTGCTAACATTCCTCCACCTATTTTAATATTATAGGTAACAAGAAACTGAGATTATTAGGCAAATAAAGATATTATGCATCATGGTAGGTGTGCTCTGCATTGAACCTCCATTAGTGAAACAATAATATATACTCCAGAGCCAATAGTATGCTCAACATTGAACTATGACTACTTAAGGGAAATAAATAATTATTGCACACACATAATATTCCAGGTGTTTACAAAAGCTTTAAAAGCTAGCACATTACGGCCTTGTGTGATCCCAGGATTCATGAGTGTGTTTGAGAATTAGCCCAAATCTCATAGGTAGCGGCCCCACTACTACACTCACATAGGTGAATTCTGTCAAGGGTGCTCCTGTAACTATGACACCCCACTCAATAAGAGTTACAGAAATTCATTAAGAGTTTTTTTAATAACTCAGCCTCTACAACGTTACAGGATAAATGCACTTACATCATAGAGATGGGTAAAAAGTAATTTAGTGTATTTCTTACGACCATCATATGATCGTATTTCTCATTGAACCTAGTTACATGATCTCTGGTCCATGGGTTGAGCATCCTCATACATGGCTCCTGCTATATTCAATGGGCTTCAACCCCATCCCCCTCGATGTATTTCAGACTCTATCTCTTGCTAAGGCCTTAGTTAATGGATCTGCAAGATTATCACCAGATTTAATATAATCCACATTTATAATGCCATTATTCATATAAGATCTCACAGTACTGTGTTTTCTTTTGATAGGTCTGGATTTACCGTTATAATAACAGTTATTAACTCGACCAATTGCTGCGGTGCTATCACAATGAATTAATATAGGTGGAATTGGTTTTTCCCAACAAGAGATTTCATTTAACAAATCTCTCAACCAATTTGCTTCTTCACTAGTTGTAGTTATAGCAATAAGCTCAACCTCCATTATTGAACTAGCAATAATGGTTTTTTTTTTTCGATTTCCAACTTATAGCACCACCTCCCAATGTAAATAAGTAACCAATGGTTGATAATGAATCACCAGACAAGGTATTCCAATCGGCAACACTGCAACCTTTAAGTACTGCAGGATACTTATTATAAAACAAGCCATATTTTATGGTACTAGATAAGTATTTCATAATACGCTCAATGGCTAGCCAGTGATCACTGTCAGGCTTGCTAATAAACCTGCTAAGTACTCCAACTGCATAGGCAATGTCAGGTCTAGTACAGTCAGTCGCATAACGCAAGCTACCAATCATACTAGCATATTCCTTTTGATTAATTGCATCCTCATCATTTTCAACAGGAAATAAACGCACATGAGGATCAAAAGGAGTAAGAACATGCTTACAGTTATAAAAATTATATTTTTTCAAAATTTACTCAACATAATGCGACTGATCAAGAAATATACCATCACAAGTTTTGGTAATTTTTATTCCCAAAATATAATTAGCCTCACCAAGATCTTTCATATCAAAATGGCTACTAAGCATATTTTTAGTTTCCACGATGATATGCAAATTAGAGCCAAATATAAGTAGATCATCTACATAGAGGCTAATAATGACATGTGAATTTTCTTCAGATTTATAGTAGATGCATTTATCACATTCATTCGTTTTATAGTCATTCTCAATCATGCAGGAATCAAATTTCTCATGCCACTGTTTAGGGGCCTGTTTTAAGCCATATAAGGATTTAACTAGCTTGCACACTTTGCTTTCTTGACCGGGTTCCACAAAACCCTCAGGTTGATCCATATAGATTTCTTCACGCAGGTTTCCATTTAAAAAGGCTGTTTTAACGTCCATTTGATGAATTTTTAGATCATGAATTGCAGCCACTGCAATTAATAATCTAATGGATGTAACTCTAGTAACCGAGAAAAATGTATAAAAAAAGTCAAGATCTGCTTGTTATTTAAAACCTTTTGCAACAAGTCTTGCTTTATATTTATCAATAGTTCTATCCGGTTTAAGTTTATTTCTCAAAACCCATTTACAGCCAATAGTTTTACAACCTGGTAGTAAATCTACTAATACCCAAGTTTTATTAGATAATAATGATTCCATCTCATCATTTACAGCCTCATTCCAAAAAACAGAGTCAGGAGATGCCAAAGCTTCTTGTAAAGTTAATGGAGTTTTCTCCACATTAAAAACATGATAATCAGGGCCAAAATCTTTTTCTAATCTGGCTCTTTTACTCCTTCTTAGTTCAAAAACTACAGTATCTTGGTTTTGTAAAAGAGGAGTAGAGGAACCGGTTTCAGATAAAATATTTTCTTGATAATTTTGACCCCCACAATTTTTAGATTTAAAAGGAAATTTTTCTTCATGAAAAATTGCATCACCTGATTCAAAAATTATTTTGTTTTCAATATCAAAAAATCTATAGGTTGTACTATTTGTTGCATATCCAAGAAAAGCACAAGTGGCAGCTTTCACACCTAATTTAGGTCTTTTAGGGTCCACCAGTCTAACAAAAGCTAGACAATCCCAAATCTTCAAATATCTCAAATTTGGCTTATGCTCTTTCCACAACTCAAAAGGTGTAACTTTTGTTTTTTTATGTGGCACTCTATTCATAACATAACATGCAGTTAAAATTGTTTCTCCCCACAAATTTGAAGAAGCACCTGCTTCAATTAGCATAGCATTTGTTAAATCAGTTAAAATTCTATTTTTCCTTTCTACTACACCATTAGATGTAGGTGAATATGGTGGAGTAGTTTCATAGATTATTCCCAAAGACTGAGCAAACGAGTTGAATCCAAAAGATTCATACTCCCGGCCTCTATCACTTCTATATCTTTTAATCTTTTTACCAAATTGATTTTCGACTTCAAGAAGGAATTCTTTAAATTTTTCAAAAGCATCACTTTTATTTTTCAACAAGTATACATAAGTGTATTTTGAAAAATCATCAATAAAAGTGATAAAATGTCTATTTCCACCACGTGTTAAAATTCCTTCAAATTCACATAAATCAGTGTGAATGAATTCTAACAATTCAGTATTTCTCACCACACTTTTATGAGGCCTTTTAGTTATTTTTGCTTGACTGCAAACTTCACATTTCTCAAACTTATTTGTTAGTCTGGGAATTAATCCTAAACTACTCATGACTCTCATATATCGACTATTAATATGACACAGAGAGCATGCTAAAAATTCATAGAAGACAACATGTAAATAGAAACATGTGCTTTCTTATTCTCAACATTTAATTTAAACATTCCATCACAGGCATATCCTTTCCCCACAAATATGCCTTTCCCCACATATTGGTCAGATTCAATAGTCTGTTTGAAACCAACTTTGTTGAGCAAATAACTTAACATCAAATTTTTTCTCATGGACGGTGTGTACAACACATCTTTTAAAACAAGCACACGTCCAGAGGTAAAATTCAGTTCAACATCCCCACACCCGAGCACCTTGGTTAAACTGGAGTCACCAAGCATAACAATCCTCTCCTCATTAAAAGGAGTGAAATCTTTGAACCAATCTTTATTATAGCCGACATGCCTATTGGCACCAGAGTCTGCCCACCACCCTTCTACAGATTGAACCATAAAAATATCTGTGATCATAGCCACAAATGATTCCTCGGTAACATTAGCTTGTGGTCGAGACTGTTGTTTCCGAAATTTGCAAGTTCGAGCAATATGCCCACTTTTGCCACACACAAAACATGTCACATTTGTCAGATCTTGTGAAGGGGGTTCTTGGTTTCATTTCTTTTGCCTTGGATAATTTTTATTTTGTGGCCTTTTAGTATTTTTTCAAATTTTCTTAACTGGCTTCAAGTGACTATTTTTATGAAATCGACCTTTAGGTAAATTATTTCCAGAAGTTAAATTTACCTTTGCTGTGGAATGCTCTTGTGTCATAAGCGCATCTTGTCCTCGTGCTTCCTCCTCCACCCGAATCCGTGTGATTAGAGTCTCCAAGGACATCTCTTTTTGCTTGTGACGCATTGACTTCTGGAACTCCCTCCAAGATGATGGAAGTTTGTCAACAATACCTGCTACAACAAGATTCTCTCCAATTTTGATGCCTTCAGATCTAACCTCAGCTACTAACATCTGAAAATCTTGAACTTACTCCACTACTGATTTTCCATCTATCATCTGATAGCAGGAAAAACGGCTTGCAGCATATTTTTTAGCGTTTGCCTCTTCAGTATCATATTTGTTTTGCAAGGCTTTCCAAATTTTCTTGGCAGTGGTGTAAGTAGTATCATAATAATCATAAAATTGATCTGAAAGACAATTCAAAAGATAATATCGACATTTATACTCATCTGTGTTGTATTTTTCGAGTTTTTCAAGATGAGCAGCATACTCCTCGTCAGTCATCTCTTCAGTGGGGACTTTGTTCAGATTTTTCTCGGTCAGGATATAAGCCACCTTGAGGAGATTGAGGTAGAAAAGCACCTTGCCTTTTCATCTCTTGAAATGAGCTCCCTTGAATCGGAAGGGCTTGTTGAGATCGCCGGTATTCTCGTTGGGCTTCTCTAGTACTGGCTCTATGAACTTTTGCTATTTGATTCTCCTTAAAATTGTTGGTGATAATTACAAATAAAACACTAGAAAATAGAAATTACAATAATTATTGAAAGGGCTGAGGCGCGGGAAATTCGCTCTCTTTAAGGAGATTCAAGCCCTCTGCGGTTAGGCAAAGCCTCACACCGGTGCAGCAGAAAAAACCTTGACTTGTCCCCCCCAGGATACAACAGCCCGACTAAGTCGTATGGTTTACCAATACTGCACAATTGGTTGAACCCAAAACTTTATCACATACACCCTTTTTATTTGCCTGATAATCTCACTCAAGACATAACAACACAACCAAAACTTCTTCTCTCGTATATTTTTTTTTTTTAAGATCTGAAAAGTTCAATATATATATAGAAGTGAAAGCTTGTTAGGTAAGGTTCTTGATAGAGAAGTTAACAAGAGACTAGACCAAGACCAAGAAAGCTTACCTTGGAAGTCTTGGAATGGATAGGAATGAGGAGACTTGGAGAAGACTTGGATGGATAAGTATGGGAGATTTGACTAAGACTTGGCAAAGACTTGAAAAGTAAGTAAACTGGTAGAAAAGAAAAGAAAACAACATATAACACATTATAATATTAAAATACCTGCGAACAATAATCAATGAGAGCCTATACTGAAACATGTTCATAGTGTTTTGGATTGGATCAAAAGAGATTTTTGGGAATCATAAGGCTGAGGAAGATAAAAAGGTCTGCTCACAGTTTTAGTTCTGATGCCAACCTTGATTGATTCAGTCCTTGAGATAAAAACACTAAGATTTGGGTGACCCCTTTGTAAATTTCCCCAGATAATTTCCTACTGTTGAGGTCAACTGTAACATTGGTTTAATTGTCAAATAAATGATATGGTCAGAGTTTGTGCAACCATTTGATCAACTTTGCCAATCTGATGGATCAATTCATATCTGTGGGCCATGTGTTATTCTTTTGTGTGTGTGTGCGTGTCTTCTTTTTTTTCTTTTTTCAAAAGAGTCAATCTGGAAACACATAATTTGGTCCAGCTTCTGGTTCAGAATGCATGTGCGGTGTTGATTGAATGAGTGTGTTTTGGATGTGTAGAATTAATCTAAATTAAATATTACAAATTCTGGATAATATTTTCTGGGTTTATAGAATCACTGTTTTTTAAATATATATTAATGAATAACCCATCTGGGTTAATAAACATAAGAGGTGGATTCTCTCCGGTTTATAATTTGGACTAAAGCACGCTGTCTGGCTCGTGAAACTCACCGCGGTTTTTGTTTCGATTCAAACCGTTCATTTTGTCGAATATTTCGTGTATATTATTTACTCAAAAAATTAAATTAATCCGATAATCATATCTTATTCAATCATATCTGATAATTAGATCAATTTAATTTTTTTTCATATATGATTATATGAAAAACTTTATAAAATGAATATTTCGAATAATTGAAACGGGACTGTAATAGACGTAACAATTTTAGTCCCACTATCTGAGATGTCTCTGTTTGCACTTGAGTACAAGCCAAAGTAATATCAGAATTAGCAAAGTTATTAGCAAAGTTTTTATCAAATGAAACAACCTATTTGGATAAGGGACCCAAAAAATATGGCCAAGACATCTTTGATTTTCAAATCACTATCGTTGTGTGTGTCATTTTTATGGTAAGGTCCCTGGGGATAATAACTCCCACTTTAGGAAGCTGTTCTTTTCATATTTTACTACATCAAAAGGTCTTTCCTTTTTATATTTTTGCATACATGGTTCTTGAGAGTGCGTGTATGGCTTGTAATGATAAATAATTAAGATATTTTGATTTTTATTTATGAATTTTGATTTATTTTTAGTTTATTTATGTTAATTTGTATTGAAATATCATCTGAAAAGTATAAGTATGTGACTTGTATTTTTTAAAAACTAAATTTATAGTGATAAATTAATTACTAAAAATTAGAGTAAAACATTTTAATAATTAAGTGTGGTCCACAAAACCTAGTCCTAATTGCACCCTAACTAATGTCCCTTTTTTTTTTCTCACCACAAAATACTTACAATGAAGGAATTTTCATAAATTGTATAAAACAGTTAAAATCAGTGTTCATTTTAGATGTGATTTCCATCCCATCCAAAATGAATGTGAATAACATGCACGACAATTTTTATTGTCCATTTTTCTATTTTTTTTTGTTTTTTTGTGTTTTTTAAAAGAAATGCATATCACGTTTCTTTTTTTTTTTGAATAATATCATATGTATTAATTAATATACTAATTAATATACTAACAGATGATGTGATATAATTTTAAAAATTTTAAATATTTATAATTTATATAATAAGTAAGATTAATAATAATAATACAACACTAATTAATATATATAGTATATTATTTGATACACACAATACCACCTCTATAACATTATTGTAAATTGCACCTAACATCGTACACATATGTCTAAAAAGGTGGATCTCAAAAAGGATTATGGTTGGAATAAAAATAAATAAATAAATAGATCTTCCAACACAAAACCAATCTAGCATGGGCTATAGTACGGTCTTCACTCATCCTTAATTATTATAATAAAATATTTCAGATCAAACAAACAGAGTTCATGCCTACATATTAAAATACAAACTCTTATTCTTAAATTTATTTGTATTGACTATCAAAATATGCCTATATATATTTGTACAAGTGCAGTAAATAATAAAATTTTAATTTATTAATTTTTAAATAAATCAACAGCTGACATGTAATAATTTATTTCATTAAATATAAATAGGTAAATCATAAATACATCTTCTGATATTTATTTAGAAATAAAATATTTCTATGTGACTCTGAAAATACAAATATCACATTGTCAAAATTTTTTATTTAACAGAATTATTATAAAAAATAAAATTTTTAATTACTTTTTTATACAATAGTAAAATTATCAAAATTGTTAATTGAAATATATTTCTGACATAATTAAAAATATTAATTAATTTAATAATTTATTAATAAAATAGGTCATTTGTTATGCGATTAGAAATTTGAAACGGATCTAATTTTCAGAATCATAGAGTGCAATAATTTTAAACATATCATAAGAAATGTATTTATAACTTTTTCAAAATAATTTTGAAAATGTTAAGCTTTTTATATATCCTAAAAGTAAAATGACCAAAATTGATAACATTTTAAATGAAGAAATAACAAATAGATAAAAATCATCATAGAGGACAGGAAAGACCTACCTGTGTTGTCTTTGTATTTGTCTTCTTCATTGATGAAGAATCTTAGAATATAAGTATGAAAATAAAGCTGGACCACCTAAAATTGTAATTATTGGCTCAACACAAGCTGGAATTTATTTCTTTTTTTAATTATCATTATTCGGTTTGAAAGAATTTCTTGGACCATGATACCACTAATCACACCCTGCCGGGCTCTGCCATGTTACCGAATCTTATTCTTTTTTAATATTATGAAAGATAGGAACCCACACCATAAAAGTGAGTTTTTATGCTTTTTTAAATAATCTTTTTTTATTTGTATTTTTTTTGGGAGATTTTTAGACTATAAACCCATAAATTATTAAGGAAAATTAACACAGATAAAAAATTTGACCTTTCTAATAAAATATACTCTGAATTTTTTATTTTGTCAATTAGAATATTAAATTTTTTATTTGTTTTTAATTTAAATAATTTGTTTCTTTCTGCTAAATAAAATTGGCGGGAAAAAATATATTTTAGTAATTAAATTCATAAAAAAAAATATTTTTGACATTTTCTATACATTTATATTGAGTTTAACGTCTAAAATATTTTTTCCGTCTATGTTATTTATCCGAAATATGTTGATACTTAGATTCAAAACAAATAAAAAATATATGATTTAAATTGACAAAATTAAAATTTTAATATTTATTTTATTTTAAGAGTCAAACTCTAATATTCTTTTGTAATTTTTCAATTTTTTAATGATATTAGTTTAAAAATGGGTATGAAGAAAATATTCATGTAACATCCCAACTCTTTACATGTCATCGATATTGTCATCCCAGAACTACTCCAGCCTAAGCACGCTTAACTGGGGAGTTCTGCTAGGGATTTCACCATCTGGGAATAGGGCTCGATGCTATATAAGGGTATAGGTTTTTACTTTTATAGCCTAGGAACTCCTCATCAATTCTCAATATGAGACACTGGGATTTTACAATCCACCCCTCTTAGGGCTGCATGTCCCCATGCAGTAGCCTGTCAGCTCACAAGCCCGCCCTCATGCATCGAGAGACGCCAGGGGCCCACACTTGGTACTCCGGAGAGTCGGCTCTGATACCATTTGTAACGCCCCAACCCTTCACATGTCATCAATATTGTCTGCTTTGGGCCACGCCCGCACGAATTTATTTTTTCTAGTAGATCACATATCCCAGAACTACTTCAGCCTAAGCACGTTTAAATAGGGACTTCTGTTAGGGATTTCACCACCTTGAAAAAAGCCTCGATGCTATATAAGGGTTTAGATTTTTACTTTTCTAATCTAAAAACTCCCTCTTCATTCCTGATATGGGATACCGGGACCATATAATTCACCAATGAAAATTGTTGTCAAAAGAGGTCCAACTACACTGCCCATCAAAATGAAAATGAAGATCCATAAAAGGCAGGTAGAGGTTAGGTTGCTTTCTTATTTTGTGAAACTAACATTCGTACATGGGATATAAAAAAATTAATAAAATATTTATATAAAATAATATAAATAATTAAATTTTTGTATATAAATTAAGAAAATAAAAAAAATATTAAAACCTACAATTAACGTTTCACAATTTTCTCACAATTTATGTATTAATTTTTAATTTGTCACAATTTCATATGTAACTTTCAACTCCTTTGCTAGAATTGTAAATTTGGACAAGTTAAACCTAAGCAACTCGTATCAAACTTGTAAAATCTTAAAAATTGGGTAACATAAATTTTAATTCGGTGAGAACCTATATAAAATTTACAAATTCGAATAAATTTGAATAGACTTGGGTAGAGACACCAAATAATTTGAGCAATCGAAATAAAATTGTATATATAAGTATATAAAATTATTTGCTAATTTAATTTTTAATAATAAATCAGATTAATTAAAAATTTAATATTAATGAACAAAAGCAAATACAACTTTTAAAAAGGGATCATCGAATAAGTTGATATTAAAAAAAATTATATTTTATAATGGCATAAAATAATTTAAATAAGATTTTTCAAAATTTATTTTTAACTTAAAAATTACAATAAAATATTTAAATATAATAAAATTAAATTTTTTACAAAATAAAAGTATCTGGATAAAAAAAAAAAAGAAAACTTAAGAAGAAAGCTTAGAATGATATTCTCATTTGATTTGAAAATAATTTTAGATGACCAATAAATTATCAACTATAACTCTCATTTTTTAAATAAAAAAAGATATTTTACGAACCATCACTTTTATTAAGAAAATAACATTTATTTCTATTTGTTTTAGCAAAAGTCACTTTTTAGCAATTTGAGACAAATTTTTTTTTTAAATTTTAGTTTGTTAATGACAATTAAGATTTAAAAAAAAAAAAAAAACAGAATTCACCATGTTTCGCAAGTGCTAAAAAAATCTAGATGAATAATAAGAAAAATGTTTAAGACACATAAAAAAATCCCACAATTATATCCACAATGATGTGGTATTATATGTGTCAACCCTTGATTTGCATTCAATGACATGGGACCCAGCTCCCTTGTTACATCATGGTTTTGTGTGGGTCTACAGTATTGCTGGAATTATAAATTATCATGTGTAACTCTCATTTTTTTTTATTATGTAAAAAAATAAATTTCACCAACTATCACTTTTAATAGAAAAAAATATTTATTTATATTTGATTTTAGCAAAAGTCACTTAGCCAATTTTATTTATTTAATTTATTTAATTGACAATTGAGATAAACAAAAAAAATTAATAGAATCCATTATGTTTGGCAATTGTTAAAAAAATCATTTATTTTTTTAATGTTTTTATCTTTTGTTAAAAAAAATATTTGTATTAAAAAAATTTATTGTTTAAGACCTTATAGTTTAGAAAGATATAATTTTTTTTTATAAAATTTAAAGCCAAAAATGGCAAAAAATAAAAAATATAAACTTTTAATAGCAATTAATAATTTAAATACCTGTATTTAATAACATATTATGTTTAGACCAATAATCTTATGACACTTCAATACCTGTATTTAATAACATATTATGTTTAGACCAATAATCTTATGACACTTCATTATGACATATGTGAATATGGATCTCATTCTATTCTAATTATAGTAACATAATTTAAATTTAAAATTTTATTTTATAATTTAATAAAAAAATATATAAATTAATGAATGAATATTGATCTTATTATAATAATATAATTTAAGGAAAAATCTAAATTTAAAATTTTATTTTATAAATATCAGATTAATTTATAGACTAATCATCATATTAACAAAAATTAAACAAAATCAAAAAAATAAAAAAAATAAAAAAAAAAGAATTGTAACTTTCAACTTTAATAAGATGACAACAATTTACAATTATAATAGTATATAGATTTTGCATGATTTTGAAACTCTTATAATATCTTTTCTTAAAAGCATTCTTTTATAAAATATATAAATATATAAATAATCTCAATGTCACTCTTATTGCTTTTTAATACAAAAATTATGAGCTAATTATGATAATTTTAAATTTGTATTTAAAACTTATAAATCACTGAATAGATCATTATAATTTTAAATTTATATTGTGTAATTTTAAATTTAAATTAATAGATTGCTTTCTATATTTAGTGACTCTCAAATTTAAATTTTAAAATGGATTAGTATACTTTTCATCTTTTTTAGATTTGATATACATTTCATTTAAGAGTCATAAATCAAGAAATATTAATTTTTATTTTTGTTTGAATAAGAGCTAACCAATAGAAGGTTTTCAAAATTTTAAAAAATTAAAAAATTTAAATTGAAGACTAGAGAGATCTTATAAATTAGAAATGCATTTTTTCTTATGTAATATATAAATAGATACATTTAACATTAATATAATGCAGAAATGAATGAGTTGCCCCTATATTATGAGTACTTTGACCATTGATTTGTTGAGATTGTTTAGGCTTCGTTTGGGAAGTAAAAGTTGAGATTTTTTTTGCTATTTTAGTCATACAAATATATATATATATATATATATATATTAACTTAATAAAACAAAACATTACATCTAACTCATAATTATTACATTCTTACTCTCACAAAAAAGTAAAAAAGCCTAGAGCTCTTCCCAAATTAGGCTTTTTAGCCTCAAGTTAAAATAGCAAAAAAAATCAAAAAACAAAAAAGCCAACTTACTTCCCAAACGAACCCTTAGATCAAGAAAATATAAACGATTGAACTTGTTGAGGGCTATTAAGACAAAGGGAAGTGTTTGAGGCCTCGAATTATGAGGCTTGAATGCCTCGACTTTCTTCTTCTTCTTTCATTGGAAGGATAATTATGTGTAGGAATGTGTTAAAAAATTAGACATTTCGTATCAACTTAGCCTATGTGATTTGATAAGGTGAGTGATTAGGTTAGACTGATTGGATGATAAAATTCACTGATCAGTTAGGTTGCTGATTAAAATTTGTTAATTTTATATAATTTTGTACGAATCCCAATTATGTTTCTATTTTAATTAGTAGGGACTCGTACAAAATTTTGTAGAATTAACAAATTTTAACTAACAACCTAATTGATCAGTTAATTTTATTATCAAAGCAATTCAATTCAGACATTTTTTTAACACATCCTTACACATAACCATCCTAAACAAAACAACAACTAAACCAACACCAACAAATAAATAAATAAAAAGAGAGAGAAAGTATAGAGGCATTCGGGCTTGACAATTCGAGACTGGAGCATCGTCGACAAACAAATACTCTTAATCATTTACTTATAATAATGCTTTTCATTACTTTTTGTTTCATTGAAAGGCAAAAGAGTGTGTATTCCAATGAAAAAGACAAAGGAAAATGAAAGGTTAATTACACATATGCTTCTCTAATTATCATTAAATATTACTGAACTTCTCAATTATCAAATTGAACATTTTCAATTATTAAATCGCATCATTTTCGATTCACCAAAAGGGGCAATTTATCATTTTTTTATCATTGAAAGTTTAAAAGTACGATTTTGAAGTTGAGAGGATAGACAGATATTTTAATGATAATTAACTAATAAAAAATTTGCATACACACAATTTTACGGTCACTCACTTTAAAATTCAAAATTGTTTTTTTTTTTTTAAATTTTTCTGGCATTTCCCCTTATTTTTTTAGTGCACCTACCATGATCGCAAAATGACATTTAAAAAAAATATAAAATAAAAAATTTATCTAAAACTTTAACTCACATACTTCTATCATCTACAACTAGCATCCGCTTCTCTATGTGGTATTTTAGGAATTAGTAGAAAGTTAACTTTTTAATTTTTTGACTTTTTTAATGACTTTTTTAGCAAAAAAGTTGGCTTCTTTGATTAAAAAAAGCTAGTTTTTTTTGAGTTAAAAAAACTAAAAAATCAAAAAACTGACTTTTTAAACTTTTTTCCAAAGTGCCCCTTTTCTCAGACCACCACTCCCCACCCCTTCAATGCCTTTTTCCCACGAGTTTGTGAAAAATATAACCAATCTTGCAAGTTTGTTATAATTATACCAACTTTTTTTTTAATGAAGTTTAAAACGACTAAAATTTATACAGATGATAAAGATATTGAAATAAATAAAGATAAATATACATTTTAGTATAAAAAGATGTAACAATTTCATTTTTTTTTATCCATATGATCCACAAATTACTAATAAGAAAAGATTTAAGTATTGTATAAATTAAAAATTATAGGAAAGTTAGTATAATTATGTAAAAAATATGATATTAACTGTATTTTTTTCAAATCTCAGTTAAATGAATGTAATTTACTTTTTTATTGTTTTATAATCTTGGAATTTTATCATTAATGGTAATTATATTCAAAAGGTATAAGACTATAATATAAAAAAATTCGATTAATGAACTTAAAATAATGTATAACCAAATAACAACTCCCCCAATACTGCAATCAAACCAAATAATAAAATTCCCTCAAAACCCAATGATTAAACTAATTAATCAGTTAAAAAAATTTATTTCATCCCAAAATATTAGTATCTTATTATATTTTTTTATTATCTGAAAATATTAACACCTTTTCAAAAATTAAGAATTCAAATATTATAAATTTTTTATTTTACCTTTTATTTAAATTTAATATAATTATGATAATTAATATTTTTTAAAAAATAAAATATCAAAAGATAATTTAAAAAAAATTAAATTTTTTAAAAGAGACTATTATTTTGAAAGAAAGAAATAAGCAAATATCGTAACCGAGAGAGAGAGAGAGCTAGAGAGAGACGGAGAGAGTGTGAGTGCGAGACCCTATTTGTGCAAAGGGAAGGACTCCTCAAAAAGATGATTGCCACTTCTCTCCTTGAAAAGTTGTCTTTCGCTTGAGTTTTTCCCGTACAGTTAGCTTTGTTTCCAATCTTTGTTTATTGTTCGTCGATCATCAGCACCACCATCATTGACAAAGACTTTCTCATCGCATTCCCGCAGAAAAAATATTCACAAGTCTCTCTCTCTCACAAGTCAGAACTGAAGATATATTATTGTATCGATTATATATCCGTAGACTTCCCAACATCAATTTTTCGTCTCTGTGTTACAATTCGTTATGGGTAAAAAGCAGCACTTGGATTGGACTTCGAAATCCATTATGTCCTCTGGCAGTGAGAGAGTTTCTCTGTTGAGTAAAGAGGTAAATCTCATAATAAAAACTTTGTTTTCTTCCTTTGTTTTGTTAGAAATTCATCTTTGTAATATGGGTTTATTTTGCTTTGAGTTTATTCTTGACCTATTGGGTTTTATGGGTATGTGGAAATTCATGCATATATGGTGCTTGTAAATTGGACTGTTTGAAATATGATTGCATTCCTAGTTATGTATATGAGTCGTTTCAATTTGCTCTGTTTGAATTTCCCATTTTCTGATAAAACCCCTAGTCAAGATCTCGGAATTTTACAGTGTCTGGTGAGCAACATGAATTTCCTAACTTTCCTTCCTCCTTTTACAAAAATAGTTGGAATTGTTCTGTTCTGATCCTGAGATCATGAAAAGCAGGAATTCCCCTTTTACCAATTCTTGAATCCTCCATGGCTATAATACTGAGTGTAGTAGTTTAATTCCTAGTTAAATTTTAAGTTTTGGTTGTGTTTGGATCTTATGTTTGAGAAGGGATTTGTGGAGTGAAAAGAAAAGAGAAGGGAAATGTGAAAAAAATTTATTTTATATTTCATTCACATTTCCCTTCCCCTTTTTTTCTCTCCTCAAATCTACGATTCAAAAACAGCTTTTTTGTTTGGTTTCCAACTCTTGAAATGTATGTTTCTTTTCACTTCTTTTTTTATTCCTATAGATTAATCGGAATATGATTATTTTTGAATTGGAGAAGAGTATTGAGTTGATTTTCAATTGGGTTATGAGATGGCAAATGTGCCTGAATTCTTTTGTAGGCACGGAGGAAGGCAAATGACGATGGCTCGGCTGATGGTCCTCCATCGGACCTTGAGCATGGAGATGCAATACAGGTGATGGCTTTTTGTGTTGTTACTTTCTGCATTTCCATTTTGCTCTGTCCTCACTGTTTTGCTAATAAGTTAACCTTGTTGGATAAATTCAGGCAGCAAATGTTGGATTTTGTAGAATATTTCAACTGGTAAGTGAAAAATCAATTCTGACTGCCCTTGAAAGTGGAGCCGTGTTAGTGAAGTATATTAAGTTATTGACATCCCCCAATATACAGGCGAAGCCTGATGCAGGAAATCTGATTATCGCCACTGTTGCCCTTCTGATTGCATCCACAACAAGTATTCTCATTGTAAGTCATTTTTTGTGTTAGGTGTCATACCTCCTCTCTCTCTCTCTCTCTCTCTCTCTCTCTCTCAATTATTAAAATTATTATCTACAGCTTTTGAGTGAAAAGGATAGTGAACACCAATATCAGTTTTACGGTAAATGTATATACCAGTGTAAATTGTTCTCTTTCAGATAGGTACCAAAGATTGCAAGTAGGTATTTACTTTCCCCATAGATTGGCTTTGTATGTCGAAGTCCTTTCAAATTCGTATTCATAAGATGGCTTCTAAAGAAAATTACAAGCCCAAAGTCACTTATATGCGCTTTAGGAACTGTATAAGTCTCACTTTGCTCTTTATAGTTCCCTCTACATTCAAAATACAAGCTTTAAGAGTAGAGGTTCATTATTTAGCTCTTTCATCCACTTAATGTTCTACCTTCTCTATTAAAGGTGAACCCTGAGATCCAAGGCAGCCAATTATTTTTCCAGACTGTGTTATCATGGTGAGTGCAAATCATGCCATTCCAATGCTTTATTTTAAGCATTGACTTTAGGTTAATGTGGGGAAACCTTGCATTTGAGTTTCAAAGCTTTTGAAGTTCCTCAGATAATGGAAAAGAAAATGAAGGTGCATGATTTGTTACTGTAGGTCCTTAGATTAATTAGCTTGTAACACGGAAGTTTATACTTAAATAAGTTTACTGAATTTTGGCTATTGAGAAGGCCATTACCTAGTTTTAGTCCCTTTAATGAAGGGTGTTGACAGGAATGGACCGCATAGTGACCTGACTTCTGCGTCTATTTGCTTAAAATGACTGTCCTTTGAATCAAACTTTTTTCCCACACTTCACAGAGAATTTTTTTTTTTAGAGACTTGCTTCACATTGCCTCTTTAATCCATCCAATTTTGGTTCATATAGTCGAGAAACTGCTCCACTTATTACCAATTGTTTTGGTTGGATGCTTCCAAAATTCTAACATGGTATCAGAGCTAGGTCTTGGATGGTCTCTTGGGCCAAGTCTCTGCCCCCAAGACTATTTTTCGTCTTGTTCATCTCTCTATCATGTGGCAGGCTGCTCGTGCAGAGGAGTGTTAGATTCTAACACTTCCAATGGCCCCTGACATAACTCAAGTGAGTGAATGATTGAATTATGAGAATTTCCCAGAGAGCACTCACCTCATACATGGCTATGTGAAGTTCACAACATTTTAATAGAGTATATATGAGATTATGAAATTAACCATAATTTGAACAGTAAATTTAGTATTTAATTAATTCTGTTTTGGTATATATCATGAAGTTTTCCCTGTCAAATTTTTTGTTTTGCAGCCAAAATATGGCGGAATGATAATAGACATTGTATCAAGAGATATAAAGACCCCTGAAGATCAAGCTGAAGCTTTGGATGCTGTCAAGGGCACCGTAATAGTTATTCTGCTAATTGTTGTTGTTGGGTATAACCATTCTTCCCTTTTTTTTCTTCTTCTCTTGTTTGATATGCATGCTTGCTCTGTGAAAATATTAGTCAACTCTATCTGGTTTTCACTATCTTACTGTGTGAGATGATTCTGTAGCATTTGTCCTAAAGAAATTGAATGGGTTGGTTTTATATCAGATAGGATTTGAAAAGAGCATTTTGTGTTTTTCCACCATTGAATAGTTGTTTTTAACACTTCATGCAAAATGATAACTCGTAAAAAAGGCATTTTATGATTTTAATAAACATGTTTCTTATTGTAATAATGTTTACTTACGTTGTGTTTGGATCATGGATTTGGAAATGGTGAAAAAAAATATAGCTTATATTTCATTTACATTTTCTACACCTTTTTCCTTTCCCATTTCAAATCCCTACCTAAATCCATAATCCAAACATAGCCTTACAGTGACACTATACAATACTTAATGGATGTGTTTTTCATCTCGCCTAGGGATGGCCACGGGACGGGTTTGTCATCCCCCGTGTCACGACCCAAACCCGGCCCTATGGGTTTAGCACCGTAACCGGCCAGTAATCTGAGATTACCGAAGGCCTGCTTAACAGTAATACAGTAAAACAGAGTACAGGGCCTGGCGGAAGCCAATACAGTAAATAAATAGTGTCCATTGAGCTGTGACAGTCTGTGAGGGTTGTTACACCCCGCCCCCGTCCCAACTCCGTTACGGTTGAAAATTTTCAATCCCATCCCTGCCCCTGCGGATACCTGACCACATTTCAAATAGCCAAAAAAATTGGGAACCATTTAAATTCGTAACGCAATAAATAATTTCTCGTTTCCATATATATAAACAGTGAGACTTTTAAGATTATTATTTATTTATATTTAAACAGAACCATAGACTTTTAGTATTCCTTTCTTATATCTAATTATATTATATATATACATATATATTATTAATTATGTCGGGTCAGATTTGGATTGAGGGAGGCGATACCCGCCCCCGCCCCACTCTCGTTGCGGGTGACTAAAATATAATCCACCCCTGCTTCAACGTAAGTGTCGCGTCGGGTAAAATTCACCTCATTCGGGCTGGTATGGGCGGGTCTCCGCTGACCGGAATAAAATGGCCATCCCTAAGCTCACCTGATTTTCATCATCCTATTCTATATACTTATTTAGAACTGAGCTCTTTGTCCAAAGCTATAAAAATCATGTAGCCGGCATTTTTTTACTACACCTTAGCTTTTCTACTATAAGCCACTATTCATGATTGTATTTTTTTTTTTCACACACCTTGGTTTGTTTATTGTTTGATCAGAATTAGTTTCAATTACACAAAATAACTTTGGTTTTTTGCTTTCTTCATTTTTGCAGTTCTATATGCACAGCAATTCGGGCATGGTTATTTTCTTCCGCAAGTGAAAGGGTTGTTGCTCGTTTGAGGAGGGACTTGTTTAGTCACCTTATCCAGCAAGTGAGGGGTCCATCAATGCTTATTTTTATAAAATTCATATGAGACATTTGTGATATTACATGCTTGACCACTGTGTAAACTGGTCTGCTGGATTTAATACTTTGGATCTGCCATATGCACTGTCAATCTGAATAACTTCTTTACCATTATTGAAGTACTTGGAAGCAAGTTTGCTGTTTGGAAATCGTAGAAAGAATTTAAAGAATTTACTGAAATTATTTTCCTATGTCTAAATTTATATTTGAAACTTTGATTAAAAAGTTGTCACTAACATGTTCCACAGGAAATAGCCTTCTATGATGTTACCCGGACAGGAGAGCTCCTGAGCAGGCTATCAGAAGACACCCAAATTATAAAAAATGCTGCAACAACCAACCTTTCTGAGGCACTCCGAAATCTAACTACTGCACTTATTGGTGTTGTCTTCATGCTCTCCTCATCATGGAAGTTAACATGTGAGTGATTGGTTTTGAATAGAAGAGTTTGCTTGCTTCTATGTTCATTCAACTAAAGGACACTAATTGAATGTTTCATTCCTGTTTAGTGCTGGCCTTGGTTATTGTGCCTGTAATTTCAGTTGCTGTGCGTAAATTTGGGCGCTTTCTTCGTGAACTTTCACACAAAACTCAAGCTGCTGCTGCAGTAGCTGCCTCAATTGCCGAGGTTTGTGTCTGACTTTTTCTTTCTTTTGGAGCAAGTCAAGAAATCACATAATTTTCACCAATTATACCAGTATGGACAAAACAAAACTTTTTAATGAGTAAAGTAGTTTAACTTTAAATAGTAGTATTAGGGTTTGGATGCATACACTAGCTTATCTGGAGCCCATCAAAGGACCATATCAGAAGCTCCATTGATGATTCTATTGATCATTCAAATCGATGTTATCAGCAAAACGGATCGGTCCTATACAAGAAATGGCAACGGAAACATGGTATGCCACATACTTTAGATGTGGTGTAGTAGGGACAGGCTTGTATAAAATACACTGTTATAATTTATTTAAGGTGAGAGAAATATTTTGTCAAAAAATAGACATCCAATGAAACAGTGATATCAAATTGATCATGTAAAAAACACATTTTTTGGAGCATTATTCTCCCCCCCCCCCCCCCCCCCCCCCCCTCCCCACCATATTCACATTTGTCTTTCCAAAACTCCACTCTCTCCAGATTTTATTTCATTATATTTGATTTTTTTTCTCCTATGATAAATATTAGAAAAAACATTTTAGAATGCTTTGGATCAGTAAATTTACTAATTTGGAATGAAAGTGTACCGTATATCAGAACGAGCGTTCCAAAACATAAATTGTACGAGTATTAGCGCTTTTTTGTTAACAACGATTCAAATGATTCATGAACCATTTAGCGTTCAAAACTAATGCAATGCTAAAAACTTAACTTATTAGGAAATAGATAGGAAAAAGATTTTAGAATGCTTTGGATCAGTAAATTTACTGATTTGGAATGAAAGTGTACCATATATCAGAACAAGCGTTCCAAAACATAATCCCTCGGTTCCCTTGTTCCCTTTTCATAAGAAAATTTGGAAAGCGAGTGTCCCTCATAAAGTGAAGTTTTTCTTGTGGTCTTTGGCTCAAAAGGGTGTTACAACTAATGATGTTCTCTAGAGGAGAAGACCTAATCACTCTCTATGCCCCCAATGGTGTGTGATGTGCAAGAGAAATTTGGAGGTAGCGGATCATCTTTTTCTTCATTGCCCAGTGGCTGCTGTATTATGGCAGCGTCTTTTTAGGTTATGTGATGTGCAGTGGGTTGCTCCACGGGAGTGTATGCATATGCTTCTTATTCGGTTTGATGGGTTTGGGAGTACCAAGAAAGCCAAAACAATGTGGATAGGCATTGTTTTTGCTATATTTTGGGTTATATGGTTGGAGAGAAATGTTCGAATTTTTGAAGGCAAGGAAGTATGTGTAGAGGCTTTGTGGGATAGGGCGGAATATTTGGCCCCTTTTTGGGCATTTGTATCTCCTCCTTTTAAAGGAGTCCCTTTGTTTTTGATCTCTAGGGATTGGGCTGCTGTTTGCCATCCTTAGGGTTACGAGTTTTGCGATTTTGTTTTGCTTTTTCTTCTTTTTTTCTTTCTTTGTATGAGGACTTCTTGTCCTCTTTCTCTTTCCCGTTTTAATAAAATTTTGTTGTTATTAAAAAAAAATCATAAATTGTATGGGTATTAGCGCTTTTTGTTAACAACGATTCAAATGATTCATGAACCATTTAGCATTCAAAACTAATGCAATGTTAAAAACTTAACTTATTTTCTACTCCTAATCTTTCCTTATTCTAGTTGTGTTTGTAGAAGTGGAAAGATCAGACTCCTTTAATAAGCATACGTTTAACAAAAAGTGTTGCTTTAGATGAGATGATCAGGATTTGGATAACCAGTAGTCCCAAATTATCGGTAAAACAATCCAAATTTAATCTTGAATATGGATTCCTTTTTCTCTTTGCTAGATGAATTATAATAGCAGGATTGAATACATATAATAGCAGGATTGAATACATAGAGAAATGCATCATCCGCTAACAATCTAAAAAAAAGTCGTTTCTGAAATGGGTGTAAGAATCTCCTTAAAAGATTTCAAGGTCTGATTAGATGTTCTTTGTCATTAATCTAATGTAATTCTTAACTGTTTTGCATTTTTAGCTTCCTTTTTCTTTTCTTTTTTCTGTACATTGATATATATATATATATATGAAGGCATTTATTGATTCTTTGGACATTCTAATGACTCATTATTATGAAGATTTGTTTGTCAAACTGTTGGGTCATTTAATGACATTCTTGGTTATTTTAGGAATCGTTTGGGGCTGTTCGAACTGTAAGATCTTTTGCCAAAGAAGCTTATACAATTTCAAGTTACTCAGAGAAAGTTGATGTGACCCTGCAGCTTGGACTTCAACAAGCCGTGAGTTCCACGATGCGATTTATGCTCCCCTTTCCCTTCTAATTCTATTCTTCGGATGTTTCTAATGAGAAAGTTCCTAAGCTTTGAGTTTTCACTGTTCGTGACTGCAGAAAATAGTTGGTTTTTTTTTTGGAGGGCTAAATGCAGCCTCTACTTTATCTGTTATCATAGTGGTCATTTATGGAGCGTACTTGACAATAATGGGTTCCATGACAGCAGGATCTCTTACATCTTTCATTCTTTATAGCCTCACAGGTACTTCCCTCAGTGATTATTGCTTGTAAAATTTACCAGTGGTTTGGCATCTGTTTAGTTGTAAATAAAATAAAATTAAAATTTGAAACTTACTCCATGAAATTTGGCCAAATGAAGTTTATTGAATATGTAAAAAAGAAAACTTCATGAAATTCATAATCTCAGCAAGAGGCCATTTTCTGTTCCAAGCATGTCAACAGTTGAGTGATTTTGTTATTTTCGATTGCGGTGAATTGAGTGTAGCCAAATATGGATGTGGAGACAGATGATGGAAACACACAAATATAAAATGAACCAAATCCAAATCTATTCATGAGAAGTTAGAGGAGGCTTTATTGAGAACAAGATGTTAGAATGTATCGCTGAGGTTTTGGCCATGTGTGGTGAATGCAAGATGCTGCAATAGGGATGGATCATTTTATCCAAGTTGATGGTGATGCAAGGTAAAGAGCAAAACTAACAAAATTGCGAGTTCAAGTCACAGGGAAAGGCACGTTGAACTATTTTTATTGAAGTCGTCGCCCTAAGTATAACTGGATGATGAAAAAATATTCATGTACGCTGTGTTTGGTTGGGGGATTTGGGGAGAGATTTGGAAAGGGAAGGAGAAAAGGGGTATGAAATTAGGTGAAATGTAGGTATATTTTATTCACGTTTCACCTACTTTTTTCATTTCTCTTTCCAAATCCCTCCTCAAATCCTCCAATCAAACACAACAGTAGTATATCCTAAGTCATAATTAATTAAGGCGTAATTTGAGAATTAACTTCCCCTTGATCCTTTTTTTTCTTATTAATTAGTGTTTAGGTAGTAAAATTCAAATATTTAATTGCTTTTAATTTGGCAGTAATATGGGAGCTTTGACCTTCAATGTGCTAAACTCTCCACCTGCAGTTGGGTCTTCTGTATCCTCACTATCTGGATTATATACGACTGCAATGAAAGCTGCTGGAGCTAGTAGGAGAGTTTTTCAGCTTCTAGATCGTGTGTCTAGCATGCCAAAATCAGGAGATAAATGCCCTATAGGGTGACTCTCTCTCTCTCTCTCTCTAAATGCACAGTGTTTTGATTCTCTTACCGAGATTGAAACCATAGTTTTTCCATTTATGTTTTGCCATTATATGTGCAGCAATCCAGATGGAGATGTTGAACTAGATGATGTCTGGTTTGCTTATCCTTCTCGCCCAAGTCATATGGTGCTCAAGGTATCAACTTTAGTCAGTTTCACATGAGGTGTGACTTTATTACAACAAACATATAAAGCAAAAGTGTTTTTCTTTCTCCTGACTCAGTTGTGGTCTTGTTTAAGTGTTAATGTTTACTGATATCAGATCATGAGTTTAGTTTTATTAATTATCATTTTCCACTTACAAGATGAACTCAAGCATAGTATGAGTATATTTAGAAATTCTCGTAATATGTGAATGTTTTCTATGATGAAAACGTTTGGTTTCTCACTATTTTTCTTGGTTCCATCTAACAACATTGTTTGAATTGCAGGGGATAACTTTAAAACTGAGACCTGGGTCCAAAGTTGCACTCGTTGGTCCAAGTGGTGGTGGAAAAGTATTACAACTATCATTATTATCCCGTGTTTTTTCCTTTATGGAGAATCTAAAGCTTGTATTTTGTTCTTGCCAGTTTTTAGATGAATGGAAACATTTTACATTGCTAATTACATGTACATCTTTGTTGCAGACCACAATAGCAAACTTGATTGAAAGGTTTTACGATCCAATCAAAGGAAAGATTTTGCTAAATGGGGTTTCCCTTGCGGAAATATCACATGAATATTTACACAAAAAGGTAATCTTGTGCCTGAGTTTTGGTTTGCATACACGGTTTAAATACATTGACCTATTTTAAATCAACTTTACTGTTAAATAAATTTGGACATCCTGACCCAAAAACAGTTATATCATAAGGTCCCTACCCATTTTGATGTGTTTTTTATTTAACTGAGCAACAACTTAGATGAGTTTCCTCACAAATGTTTATAGCCATATTTAAGCCAAATTTGTAATGGTTACAAATTTTGTGGAAGTTAGTATGCTCCAGTTTCTGTAATCCATTTGTTGCATGGAAGAAACGTTATTAATTCTATGCAAGCTATTAATATGTCAGTTATGTATGTGCCATTCATTATTTCTACCAAATCATAGATTAAGTTTACCATGTAGAGTTTTTAAAACGCCCTAATCTTCCATGCTTTCTAAAATTGTAGATCAGTATAGTGAGTCAGGAGCCTGTTCTTTTCAATTGCTCTATTGAGGATAACATCGCCTATGGATTTGATGGAAAACCCAGCAGTGCAGAGATAGAAAATGTGGCTGTAAGTTTCCATGATCTTTCGTCTTTTCTTTTGTTTATTTGTTCTTTTCTAAAGTAAGCTCGCCCTCAAAAAATTGCAAACTCCGATTGTGCATGCTGATGGACTGGTAATGACGCAGAAAATGGCAAATGCACATGATTTTGTAGCAGCATTTCCTGAAAAATATGAAACTGTTGTCGGAGAACGTGGGTTGAGGCTGTCCGGAGGTCAGAAACAAAGAATAGCAATTGCAAGAGCACTCTTGATGAACCCTAGAGTTCTGCTATTGGACGAAGCCACAAGCGCTCTTGATGCTGAGAGTGAATTCCTAGTCCAGGTGAGATTCACATGTTTTGAATAATTCACATCTATACTATCTATGCTATATCATAATGTGAGCACTCTATTTGGTGTGAACGTTAATCTGAAATTGTGTCATGCTTACTAGGGCAAAAAACAACAACAACTAGCCCTTCATCAACTGTCCAAATTCATCAGTTTAACACCCTACCCTAGCACAATTGCAGACGGTTTTAACTCCTCTCTCACAAATCTGAGAACCACACAATTTTATTATTTGACTCTCAAATCTCAGTTCAAACAAGAAGAGAGGAGAGAGAAACCATGGGAAAGAGGAGATGGAGGAGAGTGAAAACGGATGGCGGTGGTGAGGAGATATTTTTCAATTTGTACACACGGCTGCTAGTGTTTTGAATAGTTCATGTAATCAAAGAAATGCATTCAAGCTGATGACTTATAGGGTTGCCGCATTCTATAACAATTATTTAGTAGTGGTGAAAATAAAAATTAAAAAAAAGAGTCTATAAGCCGATACTTGGATGCTTCTTTGTAATCTTGTCCTTCCAATTTTTGCATTGCCCAGATATTCTTTCCCTCAAAGCCGATACTCATTTGTCTTGGCAAACATCTCCTTTTTATTTTATTTTATTTTATTTTTCTAGCGTTAAGTGACAAAGTTACTATATTTTAGCCGCCTATCCAAGATATGGCTCGTTTCCTTTTACATTTCAACTGACCAATTTCGAATATGCTGTATAGGATGCCATGGATTCTCTGATGAGGGGCAGGACAGTTCTTGTTATAGCTCACAGGCTGTCAACTGTCAAAAGTGCGGACTTGGTCGCGGTCATATCAGATGGTATGATTGCTGAAAGTGGATCCCACGATGAACTTCTCATGCAGGATGGTATTTACACTGCATTGGTAAGGAGGCAGTTACAAGCAGGACCCAAATCCGAAATGTAACACGGCTCTAAAGCCCTATGTTGAAGTGCAATTCGCTGAGAAAGAAACAGAGTAATGATATTGGTCGTTTTGTAATTTGACATTTCTTGCATGACTTGAGTGATCTGAGGATATCCTTGAACTAACATTTTGGTCTTTGAAATCAAGGGAGAAGACCTTTTTAATTTACTATTATTTGTACCCCATTAGGAAAGTTTCCAATAAATTGTTTTGAAAATATATTATTTTGGTAACTTTTTAGCTAAAATGTGAAGCACTAAAATATGAAGTAAAAAAAAATTAATATGTTTAGTATGTTTTTTTAATTTTATACAAAAAAACATGTAAAAAGTAGAGAAGAATTTTTTTATTCGTAACTTCTTGATTTTTTTTTTTTACTAACTTTTTGACTAATGTGAGAGGTTCCCAAACTTAGCATTACTTGCTGTACAAACAAACACTACGTTCTACTTTTGTAGAACCATTCAGTGCATTTAACTTCAACTTTCTGAAAATTAAGTTTTTGTTTTTTTGTATTTTTTCATTTTTAATGAATATTTTTTAAATTTTAAACATTTTTTAAAAAAAAATTTTAGATACACCTTATTTAGATGTATTTAAATGGTAAAATATTTATGAAAAAATATTTTAAAAAATTAATAAATACACAAAAATATAAAAAATATATTGAATTTTAGTTTTTATTTTATTTTATATATTTTTGATATTTAGTGAACTTTTTAAAGATTTTTTTCACCAAAATTTTTAAGTGTAGTTATATTAAGTGTGTCTAAAAATTAAAAAAAAATATTTAAAAATTTCAATAAAAAAAAAAAGAAAAACAAGAAAATTAAATTTTCTGAAAAGTGTTTTTGAAAAACTGAAAACAAATAAGGTGAATAGCTCTTAAATGCATGAAGGACATTAAAATGGCATCTATCTAGGGGCACACTTTGGTTTTTCTCAGACTCGAAATTTGCATGAACATCACCCAACAGAGAGAGATCACAAGTCGCCCTAGTGATGTTTATAGATCTATTTCTATATAATATAACAAATTTTATGCCAGAAAATAAATAGCTAAATCAAGATTCACAACTTTCATATCACCGTCAAAGGTAGCCAATTCAAAAATGTAGCACATTAAACCATTAACAAAACACCTGGAACTCAATTATTTCAGGCCAAAATTTCCAAGATTCGTTTCAACTCAATTCCAACTAAACACAAGAACAAATGAAACTAGTGTAGTTTGGGCCTGTCCCCAAGGTTGACCGATCACTGAACAACAAGGATACATTGCCGCTGAGAAATCTTAACGTATCGTCAAGCCTTGCATTGCTTGTGTGCCATCCTCTGTTATCTTGTTGGCCTGGATCGTGCTGATGACATTCGCAATATTACCCTAGAAAAAGTGGGCATTCAAGGTTAAAACTTCAATAAGAAATTGACGTTCATATGAAATGAATAACAGACATGCAAACCAGACTAGAACATGCTCATGATGGGACTAGGGTTGCAAGTACGGTGGCATAAGAACCCCCCCCCCCCCCCCCAAAAAAAAAAAAAAAAAAAAAAACCACTTATTAGCCAACAATGAATTTCAATTATGTAGTTTTTAGAACAAAACTCATTATTGTTTCTGACTACCAATTTTCCATAGACCAAACTGACTTCCAACAATAGTTAACACAAATAAAAAAAACAACAAATTCATGCAATTGGAATCTGAGAATCATATAGCATTGAGTTTTCAGAAATTTGAAAATAAAAGTTAATTTTCCAATCTGAAACTCTAATCTAATTAGATCTGAACAAAAAGAAGAGAACCATCAGTACAGTTACTACAGTAAGATGTTACGGGGAGAGAGAGAGAGAGAGAATAGCTTCGTGTAATCTATCGTTATCAGGTTCAAAGAACATTTTAACACTTTGTCGAATAGCTTGTATCCAGCCAATATTCAAACCCAAAGCCAAGGAATTAATGCATAGGTGTAACTTTCAAATTAAGGAAGAATATGGTCCTCCCCTTTCGTCTCTGACTGGATACCCTTTTTT
This sequence comes from Camellia sinensis, assembly GCF_004153795.1. Taxonomy (NCBI): domain Eukaryota; kingdom Viridiplantae; phylum Streptophyta; class Magnoliopsida; order Ericales; family Theaceae; genus Camellia; species Camellia sinensis. Next base: position 426,207 of record NW_021024633.1, on the reverse strand, counting down.
GGTACTATGTTTCTATTCATTTTTACTTCTAATTGATCAAAAGCCTTCGACGTTGGAAATTCATATAAATACCTCATAGGGAGTTAGCCACACCACAAAGGATATAATGTTATTGTCTCCTTGGCTTTACTCAGGCCACTGGCATACTTCTATGTGAATTTTACCAAAAAAGCACATTAGGTTTATTTCTATTTCCTATCCACCAGCCTAATCTGGGCAAATAAACAAAACCTTAAAAAATCAATTGCTTAACTGACCATTACTGGGTAACAACAAACCAAATGCCCACTTTTGACTATCAAAACTTAGATCCAGATGATGCAACATAGTACAACAACATATACACACACATATATATATATATATTTAGGCCTCGTTTGGCAAGAGGCTATTTTAGCCAATTAGCCAAAAAGTTACTAAATTAGCCAAAAAGCCAACAACTTATACCAAAAAGTCAAAGATTCTCTTTTCTCTCTACTTTTTGCACATCTTTTCGTAATTAGCCAAAAAGTCATCCCAAACATACAAGTTTTTTTTACCTACCTTTTTAGCCAAATAGCCAAAAAGTTACTAAATTAGCCTGTTCCCAAACGAGGCCTTAGTATAAAAAAAAAAAGGGAAAAGAGAAGAAACAAACAAATAAATAGAAAGGAAAAAACTTGTTACCCTCCATGTTGCTAACTTTGTTCGAAGGGTTTGCCATTGATGCTCCCCAAACATGCGCTCAGTGCAGCGGCTACACACCAAATAGTGTTATTATTCATCAGTCAATGCTGAACTTCATAAATCAGATCAAACAGAAACACACACACACACACACACACACACACAGGGGTAACCATACAACGCACCTTACAATTACAGTTTGATTCATCTGATCCATCTTACAATCAATTAACTTTGCAGTGATTGCCTTGACTACCCACATTTCCACCTCATCATCATTGATCTGCAAAGTAACCACGCATCATTGTATTGACAAAGTGCACAAGGTAACAGAGCAGCAGATGCAGGGATGGGAAAGAAATTTTACTCGAAGAGTGTCCTTGATTAATTCATAAGAAATTTGGCCAGATTCTGAAGAGGCAAGATCCACCAATGACATCAACCTCATCTTTGTTATACAGTCTTCATGGACAAGACCTACACCATTAAAAGGAACAAATTAAATAAACAATAAGAAAATACTCCAGAATGTTTAGATTAGCTCAGCTACCTAATAATATCCGACCTCCCTGGTCGGTGAGGTCTGTGGTCAAGGTATTGCCTGGTTGGTGTACTAAGGCAAGGCAAATCCCAACAAAATTAAATGCAGCCAAAATGATTAGTTACCATAGCTTTTCAGCAAAGTGGAATTTGCTGCTTGAAAATCTAAGTATGCGTCCAGCCTCTGTGTCAAAAAGATCAACAGAAGCTGATATACCAATGCATATTTAGCATCTTTCTCCAATTGTGCTACAGCAGGCATATCGACCAAATCGCACTGCATTGCAACACCACAAAGAATTGATAATTAGATTACAAAAACAGCTAGAGTATAATCTAGGCTAAAGAAGACTAAAAAGTATGGTAACACCTGAACAAAAGAACAACCAAGCTACAAGAATATTTTGATGCTACAAGCCTAGAACCACAAATTTAAAAAAAACAAAAAAATAAAATAATAATAATAAACATGATGCCTACAGACAAATCACTCAGCATATAAAACATGTTCAGGACTGACTAAAAAAATGTCAAAGAAACCTTGCACCTTCATCCAAAGACCCCCAAAAAATTCATCCGAAACTCTGCTTGTTCACATGCGATTTTTTTCAATTATTCTCACAGCTCTGTTATTTCTATCTCCTAGCATAGCACCAACAAGGCTCAAACATCACAAAATCATTTACTCAGCTATTTTAAGAGCTGATATCATTGAAACATGCAGCCATGATTATGTAAAGGTTAAAAGCTAATCAGGTCTACAAGATTTGAAATTAAAAATGATGGCTACCTTCTTTAGCTTATCTAGGCTTAAGAACATTGCAGCTAATTCTACCTTTAAGGGCTGCAACGCAAAAAGCATTCACATACATTTGTGCTGGACATTAACTCTTTCAAGTAGGGCTGATCAGCGGATCCACCGGTCGGCAGGCCAAACCCGACCCGACCACATTTGGGTGGATGTGTGACACGTGCGGGCGGATACGGGCCTAGATTCTGTGTTTTCGCTGGTTCAGGTCAGGTTGCAGTTGATCCGCCATTATACCCGTTGAACCCAACCCGTCCGCTTTTGTCTCCATTTTTTTTACACCCCCCCCCCTCTTTTTTTTTTGATCTTAGACTCAGTAACCTAACCCAACCCCATTCTTCTTCGATAGACTCTCTCTCTCCAAAACCCTACCCATCTACCGACGGCGACGACGATCTACACTGAAAAGCAATAGGCGATCGATGATTTTTTTGGGATTTGTATTTGCGCCCCCAACCCTTTTTTGAGAATCTCATATTAAAACCCTAACCCATTCTTCCACAGAAAGAGGATCGACGATCGTGGTGGTGGTGAGATATTGTCTTTTCTTCTTCTTTCCTCTTCTTCTCTTGTTCTCCTTAATCTCTAAATCTGTTTTGTAATTTTTTATTTTTCTTTTGTTCCAGTTCAAAAACCTCTGCTTTGTCTTCTTCTTTTCTCTTCTTCTCTTCTTCTCCTCAATCTCTAATCTGTTCTTCTTTTATTTTTCTTTTTTTTAATTCCAGTTTGAAAACCTTTCTTCTCGTTTCTTCTTTCCTCTTCTTCTCCTCAATCTCTAATTTGTTCTTCTTTTTTTTTGCTCCAGTTCTGAAACCAGAGAGGTGGTGAGATCCAGAGTGTGAGGGTTCTGTTCTTTAATCTGTTATTTTTTTATTTTTTATTTTGTTGATATTCGGTAAACCTCTCTTTTCTCTTCTTCTTTCTTCTCCTCAATCTTTAATATGTTTTTTTGTTTTGTTTTGTTTTGTTTTGTTTTTTATTTTTTATTTTTTGTTGCAGTTCTGAAACCAGAGAGGTTCTACACAAGCTTACAGAGAGAAGAAGCTTACAGAGAGGAAGCTTACAGTTCGAAAACCAGAGAGGTTTGGTTTCTTTTTCCAAAAAAATATGATAAAACTTAGTGAGAAAACAAGTGATATGATGAGTGGTATCCTAGTATGGTGTCTAGTATAAGAAGAAGAAAAAAAGGTGTGAAAACTGAGACAACACTTCTGGTTTTGGGACTTATTGCTGGTTAAGATTATTTTTGCTAGGTATACCCATTTGTTGCTTCATCATATAGAAATAGTAGAAATGGAGATAAAGAAGAAAATTGAATTGTAATAATGTAATTGACTTCTTTAAAATGCTTATAACATTAAAGACTCCATAGCTGAAAGTTTCTCTATATTCAACTGCAAGGAATTGTTAATCTTTATCTATTACATTCTTATTGCCATCAGACAATATATATTTTTTTAATCTGTTGTTTTCAGGAATTCATTAAGAACACCCAATTTGAAAATTAATGAGATATTGAATAGATATTTGGAGAGAAGAATTGGGAACTAAAATTTTGATTTATAAGCTAATTTAAATAAGCAAAACAATAAAATGCAAGAGTACAACCAGAGTTGGTATTGATGGGATCACTCCATGCACAATAGGACCACTGACATACAAAAACAGATTCTTTTATGATTTTCGTAAAATTCTGTAACAGCTGGCATTGTTACATTGGTTGGTTGACATTGAGGAACAGTTGAGTGCACATTATATATTGGTTAAACTTAGTCCGCCTTGTTGTCCTTTTTGTTATTACACTGTATATTGCCTATCTACCATGATTCTCTTTTTCTTCCATTTTTCTATGTTTGTTATTCATGCAAGCATGTGTCACCCATAAATGTCATCTTGTTTGAAATTATAAAGAAAAACAGAGCATGGATTTCAAAAGCATATTTTGAATGATTTTTTATTGGTTTTTGACAGTTTATTTGATAATATTTTGGTCATAGGTCGTCCAAGTGAAGAAGCATTTTTTGTGAATCCTAATGTTGAGCCTAAATCTTCTATTGACCCCTCTACCCAACCTACTGCTCCCCCTCCTAGACCACCCCTGGCCAAAAGTAGTAGTAATTGGAGAACACAATCAAAGCTTTGGGATCATTTTGAAAAGATTAAGGGTATTGATTGGAAAGATAGGATTCTGTGCAAGTATTGTAAGAAAAAATAAATTGCAGGCTCTAAGAGTTATGGAGTAAGTAATTTATTAACTCATTTGAAAAATTGTACAAAGTATCCATATAGGGATACTCGTGGGCAACAAACATTGGGATTTAAACCTAGAGAAGTTGGTGGGGAGGGTGTTGTTGATGTTGTAGCTACATCATTTTCTATAGAAGTTGCTAAGAGGTATCTTGCCGAGATGATAGTAATTGATGAATTGCCCTTTAAATTTGTGGATGGGGTTGGTTTTAAGAGGTTTCGTAATGTCATGCAACCCAAGTTCAGGATCCCATCTCGACATATAGACATATACACTAATGAAAGGGAGAGGTTAAAGAAAATTGTGAAGGGGCGTAGAATTTGCTTTACCACATACACATGGACTTTCATACAAAAATTTGTGTTATATGTGTCTAACAGCACATTTCATTGATGATGATTGGAAGTTACAAAAGAAGATCCTTAATTTTTGTCAAGTTGAAGACCACGAAGGAGAAACTCTTAGTAAAAAAATTGAGACACTCTTAAAAGAGTAGGACATTGATGGCCTTTTTACCTTAACTGTTGATAATGTGAGTTCTAATAATCTAACCATTAGATTCTTGAAACGAACTACAAAACTGTAGAAGGGAACTCTTGGGCCATGACTTTTTACATTTGCGTTGTTGTGAGCATATTCTAAATCTCATTGTTAGTGATGGATTGAAGGATCTTAAGTCTTGCATAGCAAATGTAAGGCATGCAATGAGGTATGTGAGGTCTTCTCCAAACCGCCTTGACACTTTTAAAAAGTATGTTGAAAGTTTGAAAATTGAGAGTAAGAGTCTCTTGTGGCTAGATGTGCCAACACGGTGGAATTCCACATATCTTATGTTGGAGGGGGCGGAAAAATTTGAGAGTGCTTTTCAAAGAATGGGTGAGGAGGACTACAATTATAAACACTACTTTTTAGATAATGAAGGGGATGAGAGGAAAGAGATGCCTCCAGCCAAGGATTGGGATAATTGCAAGGCGTTTTTGAAATTTCTTAAACTGTTTTACAATGCAACAAAGAGATTTTCTGGGTCTTTATTTGTTATTTCAAATACATTCTACACGAAAATTTTTGTCATTGAAAACATGATTGGACAAATAATCAAAGACAATGATTCTATTTTGTCTTCAATGGCAAAGAAAATAAAAGAGAAGTTTGACAAGTATTGGGGAAATGGGGATAAAATCAATCTCCTTTTGTATGTTGCGATTGTACTGCATCCTCGAAGAAAAATGACATACTTGCAATTTTGTTTTTCAACAATTTTTGGTAGGGATGTGGTGAAAGTGAAAGAAATGTTAGACAAGGTGAAAAATTGTTTGAGTCAATTACATAATCATTATGCTACGCTTGATTTAACAAATGCGCATGCCTTCAATGTAAATGAAACAATAGATGTGGTAATAGATGAAAATGATCCACACTTCTCAATTTAACTCATTTTTGGAGGGACAATTTTGTAGTATTGGGAATACGTCGGAATTGGACAAGTATTTGAGTGATATTGAGAAAGGTGGGACAAATGCTCAATTTAATATCTTGGAGTGGTGGAAGGTTAATGCAACAAAATATAGAGTATTATTACTTATAGCACGAGATGTGTTGACAATGCCTGTTTTCACTGTTACTTCTAAGTCGGCTTTTAGTACAGGAGGTCATATACTTGATCCATTTCGTAGTTCACTAGCTCCCAAGATGGTGGAGGTTATTGTTTGTACACAAAATTGGCTTCGAAGTAGCATTCCAATATGCCTTCGACAAGCAATGGATGATGTTGATGAATTTGAACAACAATATGATTCGGATAATATATACAATGATTTATTTTTTTTAAAATTTCATTTATTTTATATTATTTAAAATTTATTATCTTCACTTCACATGTTTTTGTTGTGTTATGTGTTATATGTAGTTGTTTCGGAATCAAGTTCATGTTCAAGCCCAAGTCCGGAGAGTAGTTTTAATGAAATTTACTTGTTTTAAGTTTAAGACTTTTTAGTGTTTTTTTTTATAAAATAATTTCATTTTTTTGTTATGCACGTTTAGATGGCTCATGGTTTGGCTCAAGGAAATAAATGGCTTTATTGCTTTTTTTTTTTAAAGTTATTTTTAAAATATGACTATTGTTTGAAAACTTTCTTTGGATGACTGTAATACTTTATTTTGGATGATTGTAATACTTTATTTTGGGTGGTTGTATCATACAAAATTTATGGATATCATAATGCTCTCATATGTTTATATGAGATAATTGTATTAGATTTTATGATTCAATACAGGGTGAAAAAAGTGAGTTGCACGGCCAAACAGAACTTGTATGTTGAAAATTTGACCACTGCACAGTATTTATATATGCATTGCACACGTGGTGGTTGAGGAAGGAGGTGCACACGTTTTTTTTTTTTTTTTTTGACGAAGTGCACATGTTGAATTACGTTGAAAATTTGCAAGTTTTAAACCGCCAAACCGATTCGCATCCATCCGCCAATCCGTTCAATCCACATCCGCCGGATTGATTTTTTCCAATCCGTCAATCCAGCAGACGGATGGCGGATTGGAGGTTCCGCGACCACAACCAACCCACGACCAGTCCTACTTTCAAGGTTCCACATCTCTTCCAACTTGATTATAGTCGTATAGACATGAAACATCCTTCAGGACTCAATGTTACCACCACCCCTACCTCCCCACGAGTTGCAGCCCCAACAGGACACAAATAAAAAGTGCAAAACAAAATCTTCATTTTTTGGAGGGACGAAGGTTAGGTACAGACCAAATTGTAATAAAAAATGCAAAACAAGTCAGTATTTCCTTAATTTGGTGCAAACTATGCACAAATTTCCCCCAAAAAATAAAAGGAGAAGGTAGAAAGAGTGGAAACCCTAAAATATGCAACACCTAAAGTCCCTTGCTAATAACCGACAGCCGCATTAACCGATTTTTAATAAACAACCACCACCTCTTTTTAATGACTACCTATCAATCAAAGCTTATCTAATACCTCCTTTTTACCTGTAAACTCCATATTCAATATTCAGTTAGACTGCAATACCTGAAACATATCAGGTGCCTTCACAAATTCTATAATAGTGCGGGCAGCTTCCTCCTTAGCTTCACCCATAGTAAGTGCATCTTCACCAGAAAAAGTTGCCAGATATTTAGTCAGGAATTTGAAAGAATCCTTTGCCGAGCTGGAATTAATAACAAGATTAACTAAATAAATTAGAAAAAATACAACAAACAGAACAGAGAAAACTATTTGCACTTTTCACCTTAAGAAAATACAAATAAAAACAAACAAAAACTTTTTGATAACAATAAACAAACATAACAAAAAGAATAATTATGCCTTCAACTTAAAAGGAACACCTTCAATTATACCTTTTACTATCTTTCAAAATATTAGAGATAGTGAGAAAGAGTTTCCTCTGATCCTGGATCCCAATATTCCATTCTCTCAAGAAATCATCCATCTTTTTAAAAGAAGATATAATATGTTCAGAGACCTTTCCATTGACTGCCAAATCAAGGGCCTTCATGTAAACAAAGAATCGGCTGTATGGATTCTCCAGTAGGTTGTACAGATTGAACATGCTGACAAAAAACAAAAAGAGTAAAAGTAGACGTAAAATGTAGCATTCGAAGGACCATAATAGCTGAAATCATGATCATCAATTAATATTACATCTTCAAGCGCAGGGCAGGCTTTTCATTTGGTTGTTGGGTGATTTTTGTGGATATAAGCTTTGCCATCTCTAATGATTCATCCAAACTTTCAGGCTTTGTGACAAGATTGCAAATAACAGTGAAGATGCACTCAAGATCTGCAGTAGGAGATCCCAAGAGCAGATAAGCAAATGTAAATGACTTTAACAAAAATGGGACATCAGCAACAATATCATTTTACAGACAAATACACCACAATGATATTATTGACTGAGCTCTCCCAGAAATTATAAGAAACAATTATCACTCACACGTAAATTATCCCAATGCCAATATTTCTATGTCAACCATGTAGTCGATAGACCAATATTCACCTAGATCAAATAAAATTGTACATAGTTAGGCTAAGCCCTTCTAGGAAGCTATGGTAGGCACTAAGCTGGCACGAGACCACCACACCAGGAGCAAAAGGGGCGAGTTAAGGCGATCTTATACAAAGAAAGAGAGATCAGCTTCTAAAGATCCTTGGAGCCTAATGCAACACAAATCTAGTCTCTGACGTATTTAAATTTAGTTTGTTTGTTATGTTAAATTAATTTTAATTTTGATTGTTTATCAATGTAATATTTATATTATTGTACACATAACAATAAAAAAAATTGTTGTCTATGACCTAATTTTTTTGAAACCGCCGTGTTCGCGTTTGTGTCCATGGCCATGTTTGTTCTTCCTAGAACACGTGGATCCAAGCCCATTGGATGGCATAGTGAAACATGGTGTATCACATAAGAAAGCCAAATACATGCACACACAAATGTAGCACCATTCCGTCATTGATGGATTGACAATTTCATCATATAGGGGCAAATCACCAGATTTTTGCATCAATGGTTAAAAAGGACATTCATACGAGAGTAGGATTCCACCATTGATGGTTTGACAATTACATCAAATGGGAGAAAATCAACAACCTCCCTGCATCAATAGTTAAAAAGGACATGCATACGAGAGTAGGAGGGTGGATTCAAGAGCAAAATTTCAAAAGTTGCAGCTTTGCAACCAGACATATTAGTACGTGTAGCAAACTACAACAACGAAATAATTCATCTTTTCTCAGTATATTATAGCAAATTATCTTTTAAAAAATGGACAATAGTAAACAAATTGTTCCATCTATGTCATTATATAATAAATGCAAGCAGGGTACATCATTTCATGACCATATAACAGCATCTCAATAAAAGCAAGTAGAATTTGAAGATTCATCAGAGAAACACATTTAATTGCTTGACGTGTGGTGTTCAAACCCTTCTTGTTTGCATGGATCACCATGGGAGTGATAAAATGATCTATTAGTGCAAGTTGTACCTTTATCAGAAACTTTAGAAAATATCAAGTCAGCGGAAGTGAGCATAAGTGATGCCAAATCCAACCATCTGCCCATCACTATGCATTCTTGTGCCTCAATGCATAGTCTTTTCACTTGTGATTCCACAACCTGATAATGAAGTACAAAAATAAAGAAATAGATAAATAAATTCCAACAACCTCAACATATCGAATTGACATTTCAAAAAAGAAAAAAGAAAAGAAGAAATGAATAAACAAAACAAAAGCTCTTATACAAGTACATTTTTCATAAGACTAAACAAAAAAAAGAAAAAAGGAAATCCTTACACTATGGTTGGGGAGTTTTAGGGGTAAGTGAAGGATACATATGGAAGGGTTTAATATTCACCTTGTTTTGGTTGTTTTTAAGAAGGGAAATATATGGAGGGGTTGTGATGAGAGAGATGGCATACACTTTGAGCACTTGTTGTTTGCTCCAAAGTTGGGAGAAAGCATAGAGGAAGTGAGTTGTTGGTTATTTTATATATTTTTAATGCCAATACATCCCTCAATTTGTATGCTAGTCACTTATTTGATTTATACACCTCTCTTCTATTTATAGTTATTATCTAACCAAACACCAGTACGAAACCCCCTCCTCCTTTCCTTTCCTTCCCCTCCTAGTCTACACATTTCCCTTTACTTCCCCTCCTGTGTACACATTTAGCTAGAAGAGCAATTGAATTCCGAAATGCAAAATAAAAGTTAGGTATGGACAATCATCAAAACCTCCCACTTGATCCAAACTATCAATTGAAAACCAAAAACTGATTTTTACGAGAATTAAACAGATTTAAGTAAACCGTATTGGAAAGCAACAAAATTCTGAATACATGTAAGTAAATGCAGTGTAGTTTAGAAGTTGAATTAGCAGTTGTTTAGAAGTGTAGTTTGTTAATTTGTTAAATGGTCTTGTTAATGTGTGGCCTGAGGGCACATGTTAAGAGAGCTTCCTTATTTATTTCACTGGCTTTCATACCCAATGTACAACATTTCCAATAGTATACTCAAAAATCATCTCCAATCCTTTCATCAAATGTTCATCAAATCAAGGGAAAGTCATTTTTTTCATGAAATTAAGAACTCATCAAATTTGAATTTGATTAAAATGTAAAAAGATAAAGCATTGGAGAAGAATTTTAAAAAGATTTTGATAAAATTTTGATGAAAGAATTGGACTAGTTCATATAAAACCTCAAACTTCTGAAGGATTAGAGAGAGAGAGAGAGAGAGAGAGAGAGAGAGAGGGATACCTCGGGACCAGCATCGGCCCAGGAAACCTCCGATGTGAAGCGGACGACGAAGAGAGCCGGATCTTCCTCTGAAGTTGGCACCACTGTCGTCATTTTTTTGATTGAAGTAGCTCTCCGCGCCGGCTAATTCGAAACCCTAATCGCGCTGCAGAGTTCTTTAGATAAGATAAGAGTGAGATATGAAAATAATAAGGTATTGGGGGTGAAACTGCAATAAAAAAAATGTGATACCTCGTCCTATCTTTAAGAGGAGTTTGTTTTAACCTAAAAAAGTAAATTATTTTATTAAAGTTACATTATCTTTTTTAAAGTGACCTAACTTCAAACTTAACTCATATTTAGGGATGGTTTGGGGTGTCTTATATTTTTTGTCGTTTTAGATTAAAAAATTGAGGTTGAAAATATGGATGTTTGGGTTAGCTTTTGGAAAATGAGTGGGAGCACTAATTAGTGCTACCACTAATGATGTGGCAGTAGACCCCATCATGAATGATTTGATGTTTTGACCTTGGTGTTGTATTTTTTTTCTTTTTTTATTGAGTGCCATGTAATTAGTGGTCTTTTTAGAGCTCCAAAATTAAAAAATATGGATGTTTGGGTTAACTTTTTGACTTTTTATGAAAAAATGTGTAATAAAAAATTGTAAAAATTGATTTGTAAGAAAAAATTCGAATTGGGAGTTATGCAGCCGTAATTGTTGATTTTTGGTGAATAGTGTTAACTTTTTAACTTTTTGAGTAACTTTTTGACTTTTTAACTTTTTTATAAGTTCCCAAACTTGACCTTAACTTATATTTCATAAAAAGTCAAAAAGTACACTTATTTATATCATTCCAAACCACCCTTAAATATTTTTTAAAAAAAATTATTTATTTTTAAAATTTTAAAATGATGAAAATAAATAAACAAATAAGAGAATTTTTATGTCAGAGTTAAAAGAAGGAAAGTTTTTATTGACTAAAATAAAATTTTTATTTTTATTTATTTTTAGACTTGTTCTATAAAATAAATTCAAATTTTTTTTTTTTAATTGTAGGTAAATTACACTCACATTTTGAGGGTAGACTGCATGTAAAAAACAGATAAATTATATTTATTACTTTTGAATTTTTATTAAAATATTACTTTAATCTCTTTATTTTCAATTATAATAGTTAATCATAACACCAAGTTAAGTTACAATCTCTATTTATCTATCTATCATCAACAAAGTCGATAAAATTTATCATTTAAAATATATATGACATTTTTATTGTCAAATTAACATCCTGACATTTTTTTACCAAAATTTCACTTTACCTCTCACACTTTTACCAAAATTTCACTTTAACTCTCATACTTTTACCAAAATTTTACTTTAGTCATTCCCCTTACAATTTCTATTTACTTTATTAACGTTGTATTTGGTTGGGAGATTTGGGAAGTGATTTAGAAAGGAAAATAGAGAAAGGGAAATCCTTGGTGCCTCGAATTGAGCTTGTCACGCCCCAAAATACAAGCATAAATACATCCATAAACATATGTTAAAAGATAACATAAATCAGAGTGAATATTCCTTTCATTTTCTGAAGTTAAAGATACAAAAGAGTTTGACAAAATTAAATGCCCTATTGGCTTACACCTTTCTAAGCCTTAACTTGGTTACAACAAAATAAGTTTCGCTCATACAAATTTAGTCCTAGGCTATGCAAAATAAACAAACACATGAAGCTCTTGCTTCTCAAAGGTCCATCAAATGCTATTGTCTTGGAGGAGGCATGCCTTCATTACCTGAAAATGTTATTCCTAAATAGGGTGAGCCACAGTCCAGTAGAAACTATCTAACACGATATGAAACTTAGCAAAGATATAAGTACAAGTGCATAAATAATGTTTGGGTCAAACCTTTCATGATTACCCAAATATTCATCAAATATCAGTTTAAAACCTTAATCCGTTCACTTTCAACTTTTATTCTAGTCATGGTTCGATATCATTATTCCTAAACCATCAAACTGAGATTGCAACTCAATGAATTTCAAATCATACCACATATATGCATAAGACACTTCAAATTTCCATTTCACGGGTATTTTGTTCGCGGGCAACCGTCAGACGAGACCTATGTAAATGTAGGCTATACAAACACTACAATCGCCATTTTACGGATATTTCGTCCGCGAACTAGGCATCCTTGTATAATTTCGGGACTTTTACCCAGAACACTCTGGCCAACTTAATTATCGTGGAGTCCAACCCTTTTCTCCTCCCAAACAAACACACATACATTTGCAATGTATTTAAAAGAATAATCAAACATGAAGCACATCCCCTTCCACTTCCAAGCAAACATACATATACAATGTATATAATCACGATCATATTCAATGACAACCATCAAACTAATTTATTTCAATTTACCTAATCCACATACAATTTCTACAATAATCCAAAGCTATTCTCCACCGATAGCCTACCACAATTATCCCTAAACAGATATTCAATCTCAACAGATAGTTTATTCAAAACTTTCACGAGAGTAAATTCATACATAGCCAATTTCACCATTTATGTCAATTCTCTCTCAATTTTGCACTTCCAATTTTTGTACAAAAATAATGGTTCGATTAGGGCAATTTACCCTCTCTTTTTTTTTTCCAAATATAGGCCAAGTGCCAAAATCATCAAATTAGATATGGTACAATATCATTTTCAAGTCCCACAAACATTAATTTCACCTACACCCAAAACCCATCTTTGTATTTTAAGCCCAAACCCTAGGTTTGTTTAAAACATCCCTAAATCATTCATTGTTACACAAGGGACAATATCTAAGCTAAATATCATATGAAAGTGTAGAAAGAATTCCTACCTCAAAAGAAGAAGATGAACCCAACAAGAGAGAAACTCCAAGAATGCCGAAACCCACTTCTATTCGGATCAAAATGTAGATCTTGATGAGCTCTACCTTCTTCCTAAAGGCATTAGGGTGAAAAGGAGGATGGATCTAGATGAAATCTAAAAGAGAAGATGAATTGTAGAGAGAGGAGCTCAAGAATAAGCTTTTTGGAGAGTTTTAGAGAGAGAGCGATAAGAAAAAATGACTCAAAACTTCATTTTCTCGGACTGATATTCACGCAGTCTGCTCGAGCATAGAAGGCCTTACTCAAGCGTTAGACACAGACTCCAGCTCGAGGGTGAAACTAGATGCTCGAGCGTCCAATGCATTCTCCCAGCATCTGTAGACCTGCAAAAAAATGCTGAGAGTTGTAGATTCCTGCTCGAGCGTGAGAATGCCTGCTCGAGCGGAGAGGCCAAAATCTAGGCAACACAGGTTTTGAAAAGGAAGCAACCAACTTGTTCCAAACGCACAATTACAACCCGATAACCAAAAATAGAGGGGAACAAGGGAAACAAGATATGAATAACTTTTCAAACCCATACAACCCGAGTTCAGGATACAACAAGAGATAGGTTAAGAACCGGAATCACTATAGAGCTGCCTCGAATGGCTTGAATTTCTGTTCACCGGACAACTGGCCGAACAACTACCTGAACGACCGAGTGAAATACTTGTCTACCGTGGTTGTCACCTTGTCAGCCGCAGCTGTCGGCCGCGGCTGTCAGCCTTTTTGCTAGATGACTGACTGGACAACCGACAAAGTGAAATTCGAGCCATTCGAGGCAAGCTTAAATTTGAGGTACGTAGCATTGCTTATAGAGAAAATAGGTGAAATATGAATAAAATCTATATAATAAAGCAATACGATTTTTGAATCTTTAACATATTTTTGTCCTACGAGGACATTTGGATGGCTCAGATCTGTTCAAATTATAAAACAATGGTTGAGATATATTTTTCAAAAAATGTCCTATATGTACATTTTCTACTTTCCCACTTCTCTCTCTTACTTTTTTCTTTTTTCACCCATCTTTCCATGATCCCACATTCCTCCTCCCTCTTTTCTTTTTCTTTTTTATTTTCTCTCATTTTTATTTATCTCTCTATTTATTTATTTATTTTCTCTTTTTTGTTCACTTATTTTCATTCACACTGTACCTTCAGGTATGGACTTACATTAGTATACCTATATTTCACATAGTTTTACACACATTTTTCATTTTCAAATTTCTTCCTAAATTCCCTAACCAAACATAGCGTAAAAGTAGATGGACGGAAAGGTGAGATGAAATTTGATTTAAAGTGTAATTAACTATTACAATTAAGGGTTCGTTTAGGATGTGGGTCGGCCTTTTGATTTTTTGACTTTTTGGCTATTTTAGCCTGGAACTAAAAAGCCTCGTTTAGGATAGGCTTTTTAGTTTTTTTGACTTTTATGAAGAAAAAAAAATTATGGATTAGATGTGACATTTTGTCATATTTGACTAAAATAGCTTATTTTGTTTTATATGGATATTTTAACCTCAATAAGACATTCCAAACAAGCACTAAAAATAAAAGAATCAAAATGAAATTTTGATAAAAGTGCAAAAAAAATATATAATGAGCCCGTGGTTAAAATTTCACAAAATTTCCTCCTTTTTTGCATTGAGAAGTAATCCTCCTAAAACAAGGCTTGGTTTGAAAAAAAAAAAAATTCACAAAAGTTCCTCCTTTTTTCCAATGAGAAGTAATTCTCCTAAAACAAGGCTTGGTTTGAACAAAAAAAAAAAAACAAAAAATAAGTTAAAAAGGTAAAGAAGTCATTGAAAAAGATAAAAAATAAAAAATAAAAAAAATAAAGCAATTATACAAAAAGTTAAAAATTCTATTTTCTTTTTATTTTTGCATATTTTTTTTTCGTAAAAAGTCAAAAAAATCTTTCCAAACATGTAATGCCTTTGTTTGGTTTAGTTTTTTAAGTAAGTTTTGAGTTTTGAATTGTATTTTGAAAGATAAATTGTTGAAAATAATTTTGAAGTTGAAAATTTGTTCGCTTATGAGTTTTGAAAATAGTTTTGGGATGATTTGTAATTTTTTATTTTTTTATTTTAGTTGAAAAGATAGATGTGAGAGAAAATTTGAAGAGAAATAACTAGGTTAAAAATTTCACCATTTATACATAACAACAAATAACTGGGTTAAAAATCATATCAAGGTGTAGAATATCCCTACCTCAAGAAGAGAAGACCAAGCAAGACAAGACAGAAACCTCAAAGATGTCGAAATCTAACTCTATTCGGATCAAAGTGTAGATCTTGAGATGTTCTAGCTTTTTCTCAAAGGCACTAGAGTGAAGATCTCAAAGGATCTAGGTCAAAATGTAGAGAGAGTGTGTATTTTAGAGAGAGAGGGTCCAAATCTAGGTTTTGAAAAGTTTTAGAGAGAGAAAGAAATGAAAAAATGCTATAAAATGTCACTTTCGCGATCTGATATACGCACAGTCCGCTTGAGTGGAAGAGTTGACGCTCGTGCGTCAGACACAATAAGTTGTTCCGCTTGAGCACAAGAAGTGACCCGCTCGAGCGTAGAATACACACCTCCAGTATTTTTGCAGACGACAGACCAACCGCTCAAGCTCAAGAAAGGACGCTCGAGCGTAGGAAACACCGCTCGAGCGTGAGAAACACCATTCCAGTACTTTTGCAGATATGCAAAGTGCTGAGAGTTTGCAAATTCCGCTCGAGTGCAAGAAGGGCCGCTCGAGCGGAGGGCCAAAATTTACATATCTGGCTCGAGTGCAAGAATGACCGCTCAAGCGGAGGAGCAAAAATCTTGGCAACAAGGTTTGGAAAGACAATCAACTAGTCTGTTCCAAATGCATAGTAACAATCCAATAACCAAAATAGAAGGAAGACAAGGGAAACAAGATATGAATCATCATTCGAAACTATACAATCCCAAGTCCGGGATACAACAAGTGATAGGTCAAAATCGGAATCGCTATATGTAGTAAAAAACTTGTTTTCCTAATAAATAAAAAAAGTCAAAAGAATAAATTTTACCCAAACACTCACTAATTTAAAAATGTAAGTTGAATAAAAATGGAATAAATTTAAAACACAAGTTGATTCAAGAAACCACTAATACCTTAACGTTCTATTGGGAAGTTGAATAAAAATGGAAGTTAAATAAAGGAGAACAATTTCAAATCTGTTTTCTAAAGAAAAAAATTTAAAAATTATAATTATAATTATGTAAATTTTTTTTTTGAGTGTAAAAAAATTAATTTTATTTTTTTAATATTTATTTTTGTCAAA
The DNA here is from genome assembly GCF_004153795.1 of Camellia sinensis. Classification (NCBI taxonomy): domain Eukaryota; kingdom Viridiplantae; phylum Streptophyta; class Magnoliopsida; order Ericales; family Theaceae; genus Camellia; species Camellia sinensis. Next base: position 409,463 of record NW_021024633.1, on the reverse strand, counting down.
TAAATTTTCATTTTATCAAAACAATTTCAAAAAAATAAAAAATAAAAATCAAACTAAATATGACCATTTTTTAATTTATTTTTGTAAAACTCAACATTCATTTATTCTTTTAAATTTTTTATTTATCAGGAAAACACGTGTAAATAAAAATAAAAATAGAAGTTGAATAAAAACGCAAGTTACTTGAAGAAACCACTGATATCTCAACGTTCTATTTTGAAGTTGAATAAAAATGGAAGTTGAATAAAGATTAATCTTTTGACTTTTTTATTTATTAGGAAAACACATGTAAATATGAATGTTGAGTTTGATAAAAATGGAAGTTTAACAAAAACGCAAGTTGATTTTTTTTTATTTGTTAGGAAAACACGTGTAAATAAAAGTAAAAATGAAAGTTGAATAAAAATGGAAGTTTATAGCGATCCTGGATTTTACCCAACTTTTATGGTGTTCCGGACTCGGGTCTTGTGATTTAATGTCGTTATTTATGCCTTTTCCCACTCTCACTCTTTGAATTTGAGTTTTGGAATGTCTTGGGCGTGTTTAGAATAGGTCGGTTGCTAGTTGGTCTAGAACTTTGTTGCCTAGAATTTTGGTCTTTCGCTCGAGCGGGCCTTTTTGCGCTCGAGCGGGGTTTACAAACATTCAGTACTTGTGCGTCTGCGAAAATGCTGGGAAAGTGTTTTTCACGCTCGAGTGGTGTTTCGTACGCTCGAGCGGGTCTGTGCTCGAGCGGCTGTATGAAGTTTGTAAAAAAATTCTAGAAGTGTGTATTCTACACTCGAGTGGGTCTTCTTGCGCTTGAGCGAGTAGTGCCTTATTGTTGTGTCTTGGCACTCGAGCGGCCTTTCTTGCGCTCGAGCGGGACAAATTCATTTGTCTGACGCTCGAGTGTAACGCCCTCAAAATAAGACATAATTCATTCATTTATAAAATCCATAAAACATAGAAGAAGTATTATATTCCATACATCAGAGTGCTTTTTACAAAAAATGTTACATGATTGTAAACAAAATAGATGCCTAATCGACTTACAACCTCCCAAGAAAATACTTGGTGATTCAAAAGAAGAGTTCTAACTCTTTTACGTATAAATCCCTTGGCTTGAATTACACGTAACACAAAAGGTAACAACAAAAAGAAGCCTTCAGCCACTAAACCTCCCAAGTTATGTCCTTGGAGGCGGCATATCACTTGTACCTGAAAATAGTGTCCCAAGTAGGGTGAGCCAATGCTCAGTAGAGATATGCTAAACATAATATGAAAAATAACTAAAACATTAGCATCTGATAAATGTTAAATATATGTAAGCCAACATACGTCCTTTCCATAACCAGGCAACATTCACAACCGCATTTCAATCCATTTCCATTCCTTTATTCAAATCAATTCTTTAACATGGTACATTATTTATCCAGACAATTCAAATGAGACTACAACTCATATTATCAACACTTCAATCAGCAACATCATTCAGGTGTATATAAGGTTTCGAGACTTTCACCCTAGACATTCCGGCCAACTTAGTTATCAATGGAGTCCATCCCCTATCTCCTTCCAAACAATGGGGTACATCCTCTATCTCGTCCCAAACACATATGCATAGACAATGTATTTAAACAAATTGTCATATACAATGACCAATTCAATCACATATTCAATGTTTATACCGAACTGTCATATTCAATGACATATTCGAATCGATTAGTTTCAATTTACCTAGTCATCATGCAGTTTCTACAACAATCAAGACTATCCTCCACCGATAGCCTAAAACAATTATTTCTAAACAGACAATAAATTTACCAAACAGATAAATTATTACATTTTCCACCGGTGAGTGATTTATCAATCCAACTACACCATTCAATCACAATTTCTTCCAATTTCAAGATTTTCAACCCAATTTCATATTTCCCCAATCCACCAAATTGATTATACAAATTAATTATTTAAATCCAATTAGGGTATTAATTCCCCGTTCTCAAATATTGCACCCAAGGCCTAATTTCATCAATTATATACACTTAACCCCTTTTTCAAGACCACCCTTACACAATGGAATCCAAAGGTAGAAAACCCCTCTTTCAAACATTTCCAAATTTAAACCCTAATTTCCCAAAATTACCAAATCTCACCATTTGTACAAAATGACTAATGTCTATGCTAAAGCTCATAAAAATGAGTAGATTATCCCTACCTTAAATGAAGAAACTCAAAGGAGAAGGAAGAGAAAACTCAAGATGCTCCAAACTCAGATTTCTTCGAATCAAAATGAAGCCCACGCGATACTCTACCTTTCTTACGAAGGGACTAGGGTAGAGAGACCCAAGAACAAGATGTATTTATAGAGAGAGAGAGTATGTGGAGAGAGAGACAGCAGATTTAGGGTTTGAAGAGAAATGGGGATGAAAAAGTGATGTTGAAACACGCTGCTGCGAACTGATATATACAGGGCTTGCTTGAGCGAAGGAGTGGTCGCTCGAGCAACCAGACACAAAAGACCTCGCTCGAGCGCAAAAAGCGTCGCTCGAGCAAACAACGTGAAGCTTCAGGCCTGCAACCCAGACGCACGCTAGAGCGCAGGAGTGCTCGCTCGAGCAAAAGACACAGAGCTCGCTCGAGCGAAGAATACTACCCTTCAGGTCAAAAAAAAAAACTTCAAAAAAAAAAAAAAACACAGACGCAAGCTCGAGCGCAAGAGTTCTCACTCGAGCGAAGAGACACACCAGACCAGGTTCGCTCGAGCGCAAGAAAGCTCGCTCGAGCAGAAGCTGCATCTGAAAAGAAACCTGAAGACCCTCAATCCTTGCTCGAGCGCAAGAACCTTCGCTCGAGCGAAGAAGCAATCGCTCGAGCGCAAAAAGCCTCGCTCGAGCGAAGAAGCCAAAACCTAGGCAGCAACCATTTGTTCAAACTCACAACTAACCTGTTCTAAACTTAACCAACACATCCCAACATTCAAATACAAAGATCCAAAGGATGGAAATGAGATACAAACAATAACAAACAACCACGAAACCTAATTCCGGAACACAATGAATGATGGGGAAAGACCGGGATCGCTATATCGAGCGTCAAACTTTCCACTCGAGCGGACTATCTATATATTAGATCACAAAAAGCACTTTTTACATCACTTTTTCATATTTTTTCACTCAAAACCCTAACGTTGAGAGTCTTTCTCTCTAAAACTCACATTCTCTCTACATTTTGACCTAGATCCTTTGATCTCTACACCCTTGTGCCTTCATTAAAGAAGTAGAACTCCTCAAGCTCTTCACTTTGATCCGAGTAGAAGTTGGTTTCATCACTTTTGAAGTTCCATCCTTGCTTGGCTCATCTTCTTTCTTTTAGGTAGGGATATTCTATACCTTAATATAGTTTTTAACCCAGGTATCTGTTGTTATGTATAAATGGTGGAATTTGGGAGGACTTAAGTAAAGCTAGGGTTTGGGTTCAAAATTGAAAGAGGGGTTTTCCATGTTGGTTTACAAAATGGCTATGGGGCTTTGTATATGAAGTTCTCTAGTGTTGAAATTGTGAGATTTGATCTTGGGGTTGACATTTGAAAGAGGAGAGAAGTGTGCCCTAGTTTGAGTTGATTTATTATTTCGCATAAATGATGAAATTGGTACGGGAAATATGAAGTTGGAAATATGTATGGATGAATGGTGTAGTTGGATTTGTTAAATCACTCACCGATGGAAATTTGATAAATTATCCGTTTAAAAGATTGTATATCTGTTTAGAAATAACAGTTTTTGGGCTATCGGTGAAGGATAGCTATGATTGTTTTGTTGTAGAAATTGCATGAGGATTAGGTAAATTGAAACTAATCATTTAAGTTGTGTCATTGAATATGACAGTATGACAAAGGCATTGAATATGTGATATGAATGGTCATTGTATATGAAGATGTTTGTAAATGCATTGTATATGTATTCGTTGGAGAGAAGAAAGGGGATGTACTCCATTGCTTGGGAGGAGATAGGGGGTGGACTCTATTGAGAATTAAGTTGGCCGGAGTGTCCAGGGTGCAGGTCCCAAAACTTTATATATACATGGGTACCGATCTCGTGGACGAAATTTTTGTAAAATGGCAAGGTTGAAGTGTTTGTATGATAATTGTGTGAAAAGAGAACCACTGACTTTTTGTCTCAGCTGGGTTATTTGTAAAATTACGTGTAGTTGTCCCATGACTTAGAATGAGATGAATTAACTCGAAGAGAATAAATGAGAATGGACCAAAATATGAGCAACAATGTTGAATGGTTATGAGGAGAAAGTAAGTTGGTCATGAACATTGAATATTTATTTGACATTTATATCTTAGTTAAATCTCATATATTGTGTTAGTTTATCTATACTGGGCTTTGGCTCACCCTACTTGGAAAACCATTTTCAGGTACAGGTGATATGTTTCCTCCAAGGGCATAGATTTGGAGGACTTTGGAGCTGAAGGCTCTTGTCATTTTGTTTATGTGTTTAATCAAGCCGAGGGCTTTACGTATATAGAGCTTATGACTCTTTCTTTGTTGTAACCAAGTGATATCTTGGAAGGATGTAAACCCGTAGGGCATTTATTTTGTTGTTACTGACTTGTATCAAATGCGGTAGATTTAGGATGAATGCTTATGAATGTATAATGCATGTAATACCTTTTGTAGTATGAACTCTGATATATGAAAGTGAATGAATTATGTTATATTCGTTTCTCTTATGAATTGGGTCATTTGTAATATTTGAGGGCGTCACAAAGTTGAACAAAAATAAAAATGGAAGTAAAATAAAGATGCAAGTTGATTCAAGAAACCACTGATACCTTAACATTTACCATTTATTCTTAATTTTTTACCAAAACATTTTAAAATTTTTTTTCTTCAGAAAACAGATTTGAAATTGTTTTCCTTTATTCAACTTCCATTTTTATTCAACTTCCAAATAGAGCGTTAAGGTATCAGTAGTTTCTTGAATCAACTTGCTTTTTTAATTTATTCCATTTTTATTCAAAATCCATTTTTAAATTAGTGAGTGTTTGGGTAAAATTTATTCTTTTGACTTTTTTATTTATTAGGAAAACACGTTTTTTACTACACTTACTCTCTAAATTAGTGAGTGTTTGGGTAAAATTTATTCTTTTCATTTTATCAAAACAATTTCAAAAAAAAAAAAATTAAAAATCAAACTAAACATGACCATTTTTTAATTTATTTTTGTAAAACTCAACATGTAACGCCTTCAAAATATAGTATAAGACAACCATTCATATAATCCATAAACATAGAATAAATATTATATTTTCATTCATCAGAGTCTGCTTTACAAAAGTATTACACGTTAGCAACAAAATGAATGCCCTACGGGCTTACAGCTTTCCAAGTCATCACTTGGTCACCACAGAAGTAGAGTTCTAACTCTTTACATATAAAGCCCTTGGCTTGAATTTACACTTAACTCAAAAGATAAAATATCAAAAAGAAGCCTTCAGCCTCTAAACCATCCAAGCTATGCCCTTGGAGGTGGTATGTCCCATGTACCCGAAAATGGTGTCCCAAGTAAGGTGAGCCAATGCCGAGTAGAGATACGCTAAACATAATATGAGAAATAACTAAAACATTAGCATCCGATAAATGTTTAATATATGTAAACCAACCTACATCTGTTTCATAACCAATCAACATTTACAACCGTATTTCAATCCATCTCTATTTCTTCATCCAAATCAATTTTTTAACATGGTACATTATTTATCCAAACAATTCAAATGAGACTACAACTCATATTATCAATACTTCAATCATCAATATTATTCAGATGTGTATAAGGTTTCGGGACTTTCACCCTGGACACTCCGGCCAACTTAGTTATCAATGGAGTCCATCCCCTATCTTCTCCCAAACAATGGAGTACATCTCCTATCTCCTCCCAAACACATATACATATACAATGTATTTAAACTAGTTGTCATATACGATGACTAGTTCAATCACATATTCAATGTTTATACCGAACCGTCATATTCAATGACATATTCCAATCGAGTAGTTTCAATTTCCCTAATCATCATGCAGTGTCTACAACAATTAAGACTATCCTCCACCGATAGCCCAAAGCAGCTATTTCTAAACAGATAAATAAATCTATCAAACAGATAAATTATTACATTTTCAATCTGTGAGTGATTTATCAATCCAACAACACCATTCCACCTCATATTTTCCGAATTTCATGATTTCCAATTCAATTTCACATTTCCATAATTAATTTCATTAATTACACAACCGGCCTATTTAGGTCCAATTAGGGCATTATTCTCATCTTTCTCAAATATCAACCCTAAGGCTCAATTTCATCACTTAAACCCAAATAACCCCATTTCAAGACCTCACATACACGATGGAGTCCAAAAATAGAAAACCCCCCTTTCAAACATTTCAAACTTTCAATTTTCAAACCCCAACTTTATCCAAACTTCCTAAATCTCACAATTTATACAAAATGACTAAAGTTTATGTTAAAACTCATAAAAAGGAGTAGATTATCCCTAACTCAAATGGAGAAGCTCAAAGGAGATGAAGAGAAAAACCCAAGATGCTCCAAAGTCTAACTTTTTCGGATAAAAAAGAAGCCCACGCAATACTCTAGCTTTCTTACAAAGGAACTAGGGTAGAGAATCTCTAGAACATGGAGTATTTGTAGAGAGAGGGTGTGTGTAGAGAGAGAGGCTATCGATATTAGGGTTTGGAATGAAAAGGGGATGAAAAAGTGATGTAAAACCCGCTGTTGCAAATTGATATATACGAGGCTCGCTCGAGCGAAGGAGTGGTTGCTCGAGTGACCAGGCACAAAAGGACCTTGCTCGAGCGCAAGAAGTGTCGCTTGAGCGAACAATGCAAAACTTCAGGTCTACAACCCAAAAACACGCTCGAGCGAAGAATGCCATCCCTTAGGTCTAAAAGAGATGTAGACGCACGCTCGAGCACAAGATAGCTCGCTCGAGCGAAGAGACACACCAGACCAGGCTCGCTCGAAAGCAAAAAAGCTTGCTCGAGTAGAAGTTGCGTCTGAAAAGAAACCTGAAGACCTTTAATCCTCGCTCGAGCGCAAGAACTCTCGCTCGAGCGAAGAAGCAAATACCCAGGCCTCGCTTGAGCGCAAAGAGCCTCGCTTGAGCGAAGAAGCCAAATCCTAGGAAGTAACCATTTGTTCTAACTTATAACCAACTTGTTCCAAACTCACCCAACACATCTCAAAACTCAAATACAGAGAATCAAAGGATTGAAACGAGATACAGACAACAACATACAACCAATAGACTCGAGTCCAGAATACAATAAATGACAGGGGAAAACTGGGATTGCTATAACCTCCCCCCCTTAAAGAATTTCGTCCCCGAAATTTTATACAAGTTTCAAAACCATTACTATTTCAATTGTTCAACATGATTATAATTCAACCTTCATCACCATGACCCACACCCGGTCAGTCCATCTCTTTTCAAGAGAACAAATTTACAAAATATAGCTCAATATACATTATCAACATGCAATCTAGTGAAATTCAACTAATTTCAATACACATGTTCCACATCTCCATAACATGTTCGATGTTAACAACATATTTGCGTTTCTAAAACACATCCAACATATACATGTAGACACCCCATTTTTGACCGTCCTCAAGACTTGGACGTCATCGTTTGAACACTCGATGATTATCCATACTTGTGTTCGTTTTGAGTTCTCGGAGGTCTCGGCTACGTGCCTTGCCTCAAGATGTCTCAACTTGTCTGTTTTGTGCTTGGTTGTGAACCAAACACTTGTGTTTTTTGCTTCTAAGGGAAGAGGGCGACTTGTTTGCCATGCCCTCAACCCACCGGCCAAGGCTTGAGGCCACCGGCCCTGTTTTCTTTCCATCGGCCAAGTGTGTTGGCCGATCGACATTGTTTTTGATCGGCCGACCATTGTGTTGGTCGATCGACCATTTTTGCTGGTTGAACCCTGTTCATCTACTTTATGCAGATATTTTGTGCCAGCTGGCACAGCTGGCATTGTAGACACCCCATTTTTGACCAACCTTAAGACTTAGACGTCACCAGTTGAGCGCTCGGTGATACTACATATTATGCTTGTTCAGAAGTCTCAGAGTCTCGGCCGTCAGCCCTGCCTCTGGATTTTCGAACCCTCTTCTGTACCTTGTCTCGGTTTGCGAACCAGGCTCAATTTTCTCTGTTTCTTTTCCTGAGGGGAGGGAGAGGTCCTGTAGACCATCTCTCAGTGGCCGTGGGCTACGTTTTGTGGTCGTAGGCCATTTTGTCCATTTCGGAGCCCGGTTTCTGGTTTTTCGGGACCGTTGGCCGTGTGCCTCGGTTCGAGACTGCTTAACCGTCTCCATTTGCTCTGATTTTTGGTACATCTTATTTTCTCCCTTTCAAGGGACACTGGGGTCTGAGAGACCCACTTCGTGGCCGAATGCCACTTTCGGTGTTTAACAGGCAGTTTTCGGGACCCCGAACTGCATGTTTCGGCCCCCGAGCATTCGTTTTGCATCGGTTTTCGTTCATTTTTGGCAGGTACCTCTGTTTTATCACCAGGAAGGTCACTGGAGGGTGGGAGGCCAGCAATTATCTTGGCAACCAGTTATATTCCATTTTCGCCCTCCGACACCTGTTTTTCTCACTTCCGAGCCAATGTTGAACACCTTGGGGCCACTTTCTTCAACCCCGAACCACATATTTGTGTTGTACACACATGGGAGGATCCTAATATCATATGGCCGGCTAGAAATTTCATTTGACCCTTTTGAACCCCTCTTAAAAATGGCCCATTCTCTCTCCTGTTTTACAATTTCCAAATTTTGAACCACAGGGTTGTGATGAGGAGGCATGGGAGGACACCAATATGTGGTGGCCGGCCACTAACACAACTTGGCCCTTTTGACCCTTGGCCGGCCGGCTAGGGGAGGTGGCCGGCCGGCCACCTGCAGCAAAAATGTCAGGCCGGCCTGCTTCTTCAGGTTGAGTACATTCCAGCTGTGCCTTGGTTTTCCCCCAAAAATATCTACCAAAATATTTTGCGCGTTCCCGCGAAGACCTGTGTGGAATCGCTCTTGAGATTGTGTAGCGTAGGATCGCTCTCAGCCTCGAGACTTGAGTCCTTGCTTTCAAAACTTGGGCCCATTCAGAACGTTCGACGGTCAACCGCCATGTGAGGCCTGTGTGGCCGGATTTGAAGCAGCCCTCGAACAAGAGGCACCCAAAGTCAGGTC
>NW_021024633.1:330870-399833 GCF_004153795.1 Camellia sinensis | reverse complement strand
CAAATCAAAGATCGGCCTCTACTACATGATATCTAGTTTTTGAAAAATTGTATGTTCTATTCCGTTATTAGCCTAGGTTACTTGTTGATGCACACAGCCATACAAGTATAGACTGGGTCGCCGAATTGGACGAAACTTTCATGTTTGTTTTTGAAAAGATGGTTGCTTGCTACTCGCAAGTAGGCCTTAAGACCGTGGAATTTGCCACGCTCGGGATGTATGGTTTAGTGGGCTTAGAAAGAAAAAACATGATTTGCCACTATCTAGTGGGCTTATAATACACACATTTGATGATAATTATTTCCAATTCAAATAACCCCAACCTTCACCCACAGGCACTGCAGGCAGTTATATCACATAAGCAGTTAGCCTCATGGTAAGTCATGCTATTCATGGCAGTCACTCACCACGCATGCAAGGATGTAAAGCATAGAACTTAACCAAGTACTCCAAGCCAAAATAGAAACTACATTAGAAATCTGCATAGATCCTAAGTATTACAAAAAGCCTAATGCATACACATGCAAAACAACAACTATATGCAGGCTCGGCTATTTCTAAACATGGGCATATGGAATCTACACGTAACAAGTATTCAACTTTGAAAATTGACATACATGCGGTTAGTATAGATGCGCCGAGCCCGGTGAGTAAAAAGATGAATGAATGCAAACATGCTATCATTTACTGTATGCTAATTAAAAATTGCTAATCTAGGTGAGCGGGGGTGCTCAATTCCTCTTTTCCACCCCTTTTGCTTAAGTTCCCGAGCCGAGGCAACTTTGGTGATGACGGACACGTGGCCTTTGGCACCGAGTCAGGGTTTCCTAAATTCCTCCAAAATAAAATATTTAGGTGGCGACTCTGTATCTGGCAAAGCAGTCCATGTTTGGCACTTCTTTCAAAATCTGTTTTCTCAAAACGATTTGCCGGATTTGGACTCTTTGGTTCAGACTTAGAACCGTGACAAATTTGAGAGTCCGAGCTGTAGTGACCCCAAATGAACAGAACGGGAGCTCGTTCCTCCCGGGGCGTTCGGGGACGTCTACAAGCATCCACAATTAACCCCCTCCATACACGTGTATGGAGGGATTTACACCCTTTGCTTAGCTTCTCTTAGAAGCTTTGGATTGAGCTTCTATAAAGAGGGAGTTCCTCCTTCCTCCTCAGAGGTTTAGAAAAATGGTTCTTGAGAGGATAGATATAGTATTGTGTCTATTCCTCTTTGTTTAGCCTTGTTTTGTGCCCAAAAGTGTAGTATTGTCTTACTATTGAACACAAATACACACTAGAACACCATCCTTGGTTGCTGAGGTGCTAGGAGGTTGATTTCAGTGCTCTTGGGTTAGTTTAAACTTAGAAAACCTGCTGGAGCTTCCTTTTTGAAGAGGTTCTACAAGGGTGAATTCCTTACTTCAGATCCCCCTTTCTTGCTTAAGCTTTTAGCCCTTCTTGCTTATTGTTTTAAGCTTAACTTATAACTGATAAAAGTTCTGATTTTTCTTGCTTTAGAACTTTGTTTAAGGTCATTTTGAAGTTTGGGGTTGTTTCCCCCCCTCTTAGGCCTTGTTAGGCCTTGCTTTAGGCCATCCCTTTTGGCCATTGTTCTTGTCTTTGTATGACCTCTCCACCACTAAAATCCAGAGGATTTTCAGTGGTGGAGAGGTAGTTTTGAGGTCCTAAATAGGAGAGGGTCATCCCATCTCCTTATTTTCTTGAATGTTAGCATAAATGGCTTGTGTTGTAGCAAGTGTGTTTAGCTTGTTTTAGCTTCATTTCAGTATATATTAGGCTTTGTTTTGCCATGATTTACCTCTATCCAAAGTTGGTTTAGACATACCATGCATGCTTTGTATACTTGTCTTGTAATCCCACGATTTGCTTTAACATGTACCTAGCATTTAGACTACTATGCTTGCATGTTTTGGCCCACCTCCGTGAAGCTTTTAGCCATGTTGTGACATGCTTAAGCTCTGATTTTGGTCTTCTTGGTCATGCTTGCATTGTTTTGTATAGCTACCATGTAATCTAGCTTGTTAGCTTCGGGTGCTCAAGTCATTAATATGCTCTATTTCGACCATTTCAGTGGTTTGGCATCACTTGTTATGCTATTTCAGTTCATATAGTATGCTCATATGCTTGCACTTGTGACTTCTTTAATGCTTTAAAGAGTTGGTATGTTATGCCTCATGAATGTGTCATCATGTATGCCACCGTGCTTAGGCATTTGGGATGCCATCTAAGTGGGTCTTTGGGCTCATTTCAGCATGCCATATCTCTGTTTCCATTGACTTAAAACCTGCCATGTTTGGTTGTCTTAAGTGTAATGTAAAACCTTTTCGGTAGTCTTGCATGTCCCATGTTTTTGCCCCTTTGTTTTAGCTTGTTTTGGCTTTGGTCATTGCATGTTTTAGGCTTACTTGGCCATGCTTCAAGACTGTTTTGGGTCATGCTTGCCATATGCTCTTTGTTTTGTGTAGCTTTGGTTCAAGTCTCTTCACTAGTCTTAGGCTTTAAGCCTTGTGCATGCTATGATTATGATTTGTTTATGTGATTTGGCATCACTCCTAGCCTCATTTCAGAACATGCGATGCTGTTATATTTGCACGCTTTTCATTCCTTTTAAGTATTCTCAAAAGTTGCCCTTTGATGCTTAAGTGTTAGGCAAATTACCATGCATGTTTGTATGTGATTTTGTCACTTATCCCTTAGCATATTGGCCACTGATTTGGGACTACTTGAGAGCCGTCCTTATTGGTTTAAGTCCATCCTTTGCATGTTGTTGCATGCTTGCCTCGCATGTTGTTACATACTTGGCCTATTGCATGTTGTTGCATGCTTAAGTTGTATTGCATTTGGCATGCCCCTTTTGTTAAATTGCTTTGCATTTTGCATACTAGTTCCATGGCATGTTGTTGCATGCTAGTCCTACTACATCATGCTTACATGCTCGTTGCATGCTTGTCAAATTGCATGTTGTCACGTGCTTACTAATTAATATGTTGTTACATACTTCCCCCTTTGCATATTGCTAGATGCTAGTTGCATTACATGGCATTGTTGTTAACATGCTCATATTGCATTAGATTTGCTTGCACGCTTAGGTTGCATAGCATTGCGTGTGCATTGCCTTGACTCTTGATCAAGCATGATAGAGGTTGGGCCCCTTACGTGTTTTTGTGCATTTCATTTGATATTGAATTGCATACTTGGCTTCTTTGGCCATCATGCAATGAAATGCGTGATTGTGGCCCGAGAGTCGAAAACCATACTCCTTTGAGCTTTAAACATGATAAGGAGGGTGGTTGTGCAAACATTTCCTTGAAAATGCATTGCCATGTTCTGTTTATCCTCTGCTACAGCAAAACAGCATTCTGCAGGAAGATATGGCCGGCCGGCCATCCATAGTGCTGATCGACTACAAATTTATGGCCGAGAGCCTTACAAATGGTCGATGACCAATTCCACATGGCCGGTGTTCCTATACATTGGCCGGTGACATCCCACAGTACCTAGAAAGTGATTCAGAAGCATCATTGAGACTTGTGCAGTTTTCAAAGGTGCAGAGCAGTGCAAAACAGAGGCAACATGGCATGGAAATGGATTTCCGAGCGAAGTCGACTGAGCATGCATGCATCCCTCTTCCTGAGGCTGTTTTACTGCTTTAGTAACTTAATTAATTTGTTTAATTAGTTAAGTGTTGTGTGATAATTAATTAGCTAGGATAGAGTTAATTAGTTGGTTTGTATTATTCTTTCGGTCCCTCCGTTGAGAGGGCACAATTGTTGTAATAAGTGTGCGTGTGTGCGATGCATGTCTTCCAAACCTCCATTTCTTTCTCCCTTTTACTTAACCGCTTACGATGGTTAGTTCTAGGTCATTTTCAATTAGCATCCTTATACTATGCATGTTTGCATCATTCATCTGTATTACATGCACCGGGCTCGGTGCATCATACTAACTGCATCGTATTTCAATTCCAAGTTGAATACATATATCGAATCATCGCATCTCATATGCCATCTTAGAATAGCCGATCCTATTTCTAGTTGCATTTCGTATGTGTTACATTAGCCATCTTAACATGAATTAGGATCATGCATTGGTTACTAACTAGTTCTTTATTTCGGCTCGGAGTACACTGTGAGTGTTTATGCTTTAGCATCTTGCATGTATGTGAGTGTTAACATGAAAGCATGCTTGCCATGAGGCTATTTGCTTATGTGATATAACTGCCTGAATGCCTGTGGGTGAAGGTTGGATTGCTTGAATTGGAACAATTCATTAAATCCGCTTTTTAGCCTACTTATGAGTAGTAAACTTCAAACCATTTTCCAAACAAACGGATATGCAATGCTTTGTTTCGACTTAGGCGATCTAGTCTATACTTGTGTGTTGTGCGCATCACATAGTAATTCTAGGCTAATAACCGGAATAAGAACACATGTGTTTTCAAAAACAAGGTATCATGTTTAGTAGTGGCCGATCTTTGATCGGGCGAGCAGGGGTGCTCATAGATGACCTTCCCCAATCGTATCCAAGTTCCCGAGCCGAGGCAGCTTTGGTGATGACGGACACGTGGCCTTAGGCAACGAGTCAGGGTTTTCTAAATTTTTTCAAAATAAAATATTTAGGTGGCGACTCTATATCTGGCAAAGCAGTTCATGTTTGGCACTTCTTTCTTAAAAATCAGTTTTCCAAAACGATTTGCCAGATTTGGACTCTTTGGTGATTTATTGATCTCGCATTGCACTTTGCGGGATTATATTCAGAACCGTGACATATGAGTCCGAACTATAGAAGCAAGGCCCTCGAGGGCGCGTCCACAATACATTGTTAAATTAAAACTCGCATTTCCAAGACATATTCAACAATTACAATACTTCCATAGTCCAAAACATATACAATGTTCTTAGAGTTCGTTAATGAAACAATATTTCCAACACATGGTCAATCATTAACAAACAGGTCCGGATATTTCTCTTGGACCTCTAACTCACGTTCCCAAGTGGCTTCCTCAACTCTATGATTCTTCCACAATACTTTCACCAAGGGAATCGCCATGCCTCGCAAAACTTGGTCCTGTCTATCTAAGACCCGCACCGATCTATTCTCATACGAGACGTCCTCATCTACCTTTGAGTCGGTCCAATCCAATACATGTGATGGGTCCGTGTAGGCGCGCCCTTGGGCTTCATGCTACAGTTCGGACTCAAATGTCACGGTTCTTAATCTGATCTCACAATGTGCGATGTGAGATTGATAAATCACCAAAGAGTCCAAATCCGGCAAATCATTTTGGAAAATTGATTTTTGTAAAGAAGTGTCAAACATAGATTGTTTTGCCAGTTACAGAGTCGCCATCTATATATTTTATTTTGGGAGAATTTAGGAAACCCTGACTCGTGCCTAAGGCCACGTATTCGTCATCACCAAAGTTGCCTCGGTTCGGGAACTTGGGTACGAGAGGGGAAGGTCATCTATGAGCACCCCCGTTTGCCCGATCAAAGATCGGCTTGTACTAAGCATGATATCTTGTTTTTGAAAACACATGCGTTCTTCCTGACTCGTGCCTAAGGCCACGTGTCCGTCATCACCAAAGTTGCCTCGGCTCGGGAACTTGGGTACGAGAGGGGAAGGTCATCTATGAGCACCCCCGCTTGCCCGATCAAAGATTGGCTTGTACTAAGCATGATATCTTGTTTTTGAAAACACATGCGTTCTTATTCCGGTTAATTAGATAGAATTACTACGTGATGCGCACAACACACAAGTACAGACTAGATCGCCTAATTTGGAATAAAGCATTGCATATCCGTTTGTTTAGAAATGGTTTGAAGTTTGCTACTCGCAAGTAGGTTAAAATGTGGACTTGAAGAATTGTTCCAATTCAAGCAATCCAACCTTCACCCACAGGCATTCAGGCAATTATATCACATAAGCAATTAGTCTCATGGCAAACATCCTGTCATGGCAAAACTCACACTCATGCAAGATGCTAAAGCATAAACACTTACAGTGTACTCCGAGCCAAAACAAGAAACTAGTTAGTAATCAATGCATGATCCTAGTTTATATTGGAATGGCTAATGCAACGCATGTAAAATGTGACTAGAATAGGCTCGGCTAATCTAAGATGGCATATGAGATGTGACAATTCGATACATGTATTCAACTTGGATTTGAAATACAATGCAGTTAGTATGATACGCCGAGCCTGGTGCATGCAATACGGATGAATGATGCAAACATGCATAGCATAAGGATGCTAATTGAAATATGCCCTAAAACTAACCATTGTAAGCGGTTAAGTAAAAGGGAGAAAGACGTGGGGTTGGAAAACATGCACACACGCACGCACGCACACTTATTACACAATTGTGCCCTCTCGACGGAGGGACCGAAAGAATAATACAAATTAACTAATTAACTAATTAACTAACTAACAAGCTAATTAATTATTACACAACCCTTAACTAATTAAACAAATTAATTAAGCTATGAAAATATTAAAATAGTCTCGGGAAGAAGGATGCATGCATGTTTGGTCGGCTTCACTTGGAAATTCGTCACCATGCCACATGTTGCCTCTATTTGCACTGCTTTGCACCTCTGAAAACTGCAAAAGTCTCAAGGATGCTTCTGAACCACTTCCTGAGTGTTTTGGGAGGTCATCGACCAAAAGATAGGGCCATCGGCCGTGGAAAATTGGTCATCGACCAAACATAAGGATATCGGCCAAGTGTTTGTTGCCGATCGGCACTGAATGTGGTCGATCGACCATCTCTTCCTGTGAAAAGCTCCTGTTGCTGCAGTAGAGGACAAACAGAGCATGGTAATACATTTTCAAGACAATGTATGCACAACCACCCTTCCTATCATGTCATGAGCTCAAGGGAGTACGGTTCTCGACCCTCGGGCCACCAATCACGCATTTCAATGCATGATGGCCAAAGGTGCCAAGTGTGCAATTTATATTAAATGAAATGCACACAACACATAAGGGGCCCCAACCTCTATCATACTTGATCAAGTGACAAGGGATGCATGCATAATGCTATGCAACCTAGGCATGCAAGCAAGCTAATGCAACATGAGCATGCAAGCAAGCAATGTACAATAGGCATACAACCTAAACAAGTAAACATGCAAGGCATGTAACAACAATGCCAATGACAAACATGCAACAACATGTGAGGCAAACATGTGACAACATGTAAAGGAACAAGTATATTTAGACCAATGTAATACATACATGATGAACTTAACAAAGTAACATAATCATGCAAGCATTACAAGGTAATAGGCATGTAACAATAATACCAATGATAAGCATGCAACAAAATGCAATGGGATTGGCATGCAAACATGCAAAGCAACTTAACAAAAGGCATGCCAAATGCAATATAACTCAAGCATGCAACAACATGCAATAGGCCAAGTATGTAACTACGTGCAAGGCAAGCATGCAACAACATGCGAAAATGGACTTAAACCAACATGGACAACTCTCAAACATGCCCAAATCATCGGCCAAAATGCTAAGAAATGAGGGACAAAAGCATATACAAACATGCATACTAATTGGCCTATCACCTAGGCATGAAGACACAACTCTTAAGCACACTTAAAAGGGTGAAATGTATGCATGTGTGACAACACTACATGCTCTGAAATGATGCCAAATCACACATATAATCATAATCATAGCATGCATAAGACTTAAAGCCTAAAACTAGCAAAGGGACTTAAGCCTAAAACTAGCAAAGGGACTTGAACCAAAGCTACACAAAACAAAGAGCATATGGCAAGTATAACAAAAAAACAGTCCTAAATCATGTCAAAATGAGCCTAAAACATGCAATGGCCAAGGCCAAAACATGCTAGAAAAGTGGACTCAAAACATGGAGCATGCAAGGCTACAAAAGGGGTGTTACACTACACCTATCAAAACCGAACATGGTATGATTTAAGAAACCAAAATCAGAGTTATGACATGTCAGAACAAGACCAAAAACATATTGAAGTGGCATTCTAGAGGCCTAAACATGGAGGCATACACATTGGTCCATTCATGAGGCATAAGACATCAACTCTTTAAAACATTAAAGGAGTGATAAGTGCAAGTATATGAGCGTACTATATGGTCTAAAATAACATAACAAGTGATGCCAAATCACTGAAATGACCCAAGTAAAGCATGCTAGTGACTTGGACACTCAAGGCTAACAAGCTAGATTACATGGTGGCTATACAAAACAATACAAGCATGGCCAAGACAAGGAAAAATAGAGCTCTAGCATGGTAAAACAAGGCTAAAAGCCTTATGGAGTTGAGCCAAAATCATGCTAAAATGACATGTTACAACATGATGCATGTTGAGGCAAACAAAAGAAACATGGAGGCATACACAATGGTCCATTCATGAGGCATAAAACATCAACTCTTTAAAACATTAAAGGAGTGATAAGTGCAAGTATATGAGCATACTATATGGTCTAAAATAACATAACAAGTGATGCCAAATCACTGAAATGACCCAAGTAAAACATGCTAGTGACTTGGACACTCAAAGTTAAGAAGCTAGATTACATGGTGGTTATACAAAACAATGCAAGCATGACCAAGACAAGGCAAAATAGAGCTCTAGCATGGTAAAACAAGGCTAAAAGCTTCATGGAGTTGAGCCTAAATCATGCTAAAATGACATGTTACAACATGATGCATGTTGAGGCAAACAAAAGGATTGCAAGGCAAGTATATGAGGCATATAAGAGGCCATCAAACCAACTTGAAACAGAGATATATTATGGCAAAAAAAAGCCTAATACACACTGAAATGAAGCTAAAACAAGCTAAGCATACAAGCCACCAACATAAGCCATTTATGCAAGCATTCAAGACAACAAGGAGAGGGGATGACCCTCTCCTATTTAAGACCTCAAAACCACCTTTCCACCACTGAAAATCCTCTGGATTTTAGTGGTAGAAAGGTCATGCAAAGCTAAGAACAAAGGCCAAAAGGGATGGCCTAAAACAAGGCCTAACAAGGCCTTGGAGGGGGCAAACAACCCCAAACCAAGAAGAGACCTTAAACAAAGGTCTAAAACAAGTAAAAATAGAACTTTTATCAGTTAATAGCTAAGCTTAAAACAATAAGTAAGAAGGGCTAAAAGCTTAAGCAAGAATGGGGTATTAAAAGCAAGTTTGCTCACCCTTGAAGAATACCTCCAAGAACACAACACCAGCAGGTTTCTCTGATCAAAATCACCTCAAGAACCCTAACACCAACTACTTAGGAGCTCAGCAACCAAAGATGGTGTATTGCTAGGTGTTTGTGTGCAATAGTGAGAACAAAACACCCTTTAGAGCACAAAAACACACACAAAGATGGAAATATAGAGATAGATAGATACAACTTCTCTAACCCTAAATTTCAGAACCTCTGAGAAGGGAGGTGGGGCTCCCTTCTTATAGAAGTCCAAATTCTAAGCTTCCTAAGCAAGCTAAGGCAAGGGACAAATCCCTCCATACACGTGTATGGAGGGGGTGAATTGTGGATGCCAATTGTGCCAGCTGGCATGAAATATCTGCATAAAGCAGATGAACAGGGTTCGGCCAGAAAACATGGCTGATCGACCAATATGAGGGCCAACAAACCAAAAAGAGTGCCGATCGGCCAACACTTTTGGCCGATGGCAAGAAAACAGGGCCGATGGCTTCATGCCTTGGCCGATGGGTTGAGGTAATGGCCAACAAGCCACCCTCTTCCCTCAGAAGCAAAAACACAAGTGCTTGGTCCACAACCAAGCACAAAACAGACAAGTTGAGAGATCTTGAGGCAAGGCACGCGGCTGAGACCTCCGGGAACTCAAAACGAACACGAGCATGGATAATCATCGAGTGTTCAAACGATGACATCCAAGTCTTGAGGACGGTCAAAAATGGGGTGTCTACAGTTGCCCCTCTTTGACATAACTCGAAAGTCATAAAAATGACAGGAGTAAATGTCAAAGCCCAGAGACAACCCATTTTTGACAAGGCCGAAGACTTAGACAAGCATACAAGAAGCAAAGATATGTGCCCAAAGGCGGGGGAAAATGCATAGGACATGCACGATGCCAAACATAACTTATGATCATGCAAAGAAAGCTGTAATGAAGCAGAACATGCAACAGCTTTAAGCAGGCGAACGCAAATCTTACTACATTACATGCAGAAAGGAGATAGGGGGTGCAAGACAATGCACATAACGAGCAAGACAATGCAAGTTATAGGGGGTACAAAACAATGCACAAGTTAGTAGGGAGTGCAAGACAATGCACATAACAAGCAAGACAATGCAAGTTATAGGGGGTGCAAAACAATGCACGTAACGAGCAAGATAATGCCCGTTATAGAGGGTGCAAAACAATGCACAAAACGAGCAAGACAATGCAAGTTATAGGGGGTGCAAAACAATGCACGTAATGAGTAAGACGATGCAAGTTACAGGGGGTGCAAAACAATGCACATAACGAGCAAGACAATGCAAGCTAGGAAAATGCATGACAATGCAAATGAAACGTGCATGACAATGCACGTATGGAAATGCATGACAATGCAAATGAAACATGCAAGACAATGCAAGTATGGAAATGCATGACAATGCCAATGACGTGCATAACAATGCAAGGTAGGAAAATGCATGACAATACAAATAAAATGTGCAAGACAAAGCAGATACTGAAATGCATGATAATGCATGTAACATAATAAGATGTATGATGATGGAAATGAGATATGCGAATTATTGAAATGCATGACAATGCAAATGACGTGCATGACAATGCGAATTATTGAAATGCATGACAATGCAAATGACGTGCATGACAATGCGAATTATTGAAATGCATGATAATACAAATGACGTGCATGACAATGCATGAATTGAAATGCATGACAATGCAAATGAGACGCGCATGACAATGCATAAACTGGAATGCATGACAATGCAAATGAGCTGAAATGCATGTCAATGCATGTATTGAAATGCATGACAATGCATGAACTGAAATGCATGATAATGCAAATGAGACGTGCATGGCAATGCATGGGAGACGTGCATGATAATGCATGAACTGAAATACATGACAATGCATGAACTGAAATGCATGACAATGCATGTAATATGATAAGGTGTATGATGATGTGAATGAGACATGTGAAACAATGCGGATAGAGGGGGTGCAAGACAATGCGACCTAAGGGATGTGCATGATAATGCAAGCGTGGTGTGCGTGACAACGCATATAGTACGTGCATAACAATGCAAGCATGGTGTGCGTTACAACGCATATAGACGTGCATAACAACGCAAGAGGTGTGCGTTACAATGCATATAGTACGTGCATAACAATGCAAGAGATGGTGTGCGTTACAATGAATGTAGTACGTGCATAACAATGCAAGAGGTGTGCGCTACAACGCATATAGTACGTGCATAACAATGCAAGAGATGCTGTGCGCTTATTACAGACATGACAAAGCATTGTAATGTAACATATTTAAAGTAGTTTTCGAATCTCGCAAGATACAAAAGGATACGAAAAAGGATACACCTCATACGTATCAAGTGTTGCACTCGGAAGGCACGATTCGAGGTCAACACGAAGGTCGATTGAGCTTCAAAAGTCTACTTTCTTGCACTGTCTTGAGGAATGAAGGTCCCAAACAACACAACTGACCCAAACAAGGGTGTGGGAGGTGCAACGACTACAAGGGGAGTCCATCGGCCACCCATCGGCCACAAAATGAGCTCATCGGCCAAACATTTAGCCGATCGGCTAACAATTTAGTCGATCGGCCAAAAATGGCAGTTTCGGGGGCAGTTTTGTCTTTTAGCCACGGGTCTTTAGCTATAAGGTTCCAAACCTTACATCCTCACTTCTCCAAGCTTGAAAATCCTCCCTCTTTCTCTCTAGGTGATTTTTTTCACTTTAATCCGTGTTTTTCTCTTATTTTCGAGCCTTTTCCGTCGTTCGATTCGCGAAACCCTTCCCGTTTCGTACGCTTTGAACCGATCGAAATTTGTTTTCGGTGTCCCTTTCTTGGTTTCCACCATTTGGGGTTTGTTTTCCCCGAGTTATACCTCGGTCTTCGTGCCTTTTCCACACTCCGACCTTTTCTCCTATTTTTCACCCCTCGGGGTTGACTTTTGGGTTGACTTTTCGTATTCTCACCCATTTTTCACACTTTCAGCCATTTTTGCACTCTTCTTGAGATGGTAGACGACATTCCACGGGGTGGGGCTCCCCCAGAGATGGACGTGGACCCTGAGGTCGAGCTCCTACCTCTTCGCATTCGACCATTCGATCCGGCAACCTACAGGCCGGCGATACACGTGTTGCCTCCCGATGGCATTTGCCACTTCAGGAGTTATGCGAGGGGCGCGCCACTGGAGCTTTTGTTGCGCGTGCCAGAGTCACGTCTGTCCTACGGCGCTTCTGAGGTACACTCTTCCTCTGTTTCATTTTTCGCAATGTAGAACAATAACTGCGATAGTCAATCCTGTTCTTTAACTGCTTAACCCAAATACACTGATATATCATATGTGTAGTTCACCGCGAGCATAGCCGCACTCGATATCTGTATAATCTTGAACACATGCACACACACTGCATTTTCATCAATTCTGAATGCTTTTCAACACTGTATTTCTAACACTGCTTCGCAACTATTTGTTTTGAAAACAGGGAGATTCCTATGCCTTCTGGGGGTATGGGAATATCGTTGCCCGCAGTTGGTACATGGAGTTGCCCGATGCAGTCCGTGACATCGTTGATCATGCCGGCTTCGGCATTTTCTGCAGGGGACTCTCATGCCTCACTGCGAGTAGGCCTCTTCTAGGTGCACTGGTGGAGAGGTAGTGGGACACCACCGACTCCTTCCACCTTTCTGCTATTGGGGAGATGACGATGACTCCCTTTGACTTCTCCATGCTCACAGGCATCGGAGTAGGGGGTGATCCGATCCCTTTTGACACCGATATGGACGAGTGGGACGTCGCACAGATTTACTTGCTTGGCGCTCAGCCCCCTCTCTCCCGTGCGGGATTTGTGAGGTACTCTTGGTTGGAGGACAACTTCGGGATCCAGGCGCCCACGACTCAGGAGGAGGTGGAGCAGTATGCTTGCCGCTTCATCATGTTCCTGTTGGGGACCACACTCTTCGCCGATCGGGTGAACACTGTCGCCCTCTACTTGCTGAGCGCACTGGTGGACGTGACTCGGATCCAGCGCTGTGATTGGGGTGGCGCAGGCTTGGCCACTCTCTATGGATATATGAGCTCATCTTCCCGCCACAGCGGACAGTTGCTTGGGAGCTACTGGCGAGCCTGGGAGGTGTACTTTCCTTTTCTGTCTTTTCAGTTCTACTTTTCATTATCTGTACACTACACACACTGCAAACATGCAATCTGCTTTACACTTACTGTACACTGCGCACTGTTCTGTGATTTCTGCTTTATCTGCATTCTGTTTTATTTGATAAGCATACTGATATTTGCCCTGTTACACTCTACAGTTATGGGTGTATGCCTACTTCCCTAGGCTTGCCCCAGTGCCGGATGAGGAGATGCCCCCCATGGTTCCCTTTTCTTACCGATTCGACGTGATGTGTGAGCGAAGGCCTAGGGAGTCTTTCCTGTTCTTCTGCCGATACTTTGACACCATCACCACCGCAGAGGTATTTCGAACCTTTCAGTTCATCTAAGCTTTACTTTACATTATAATTTCAATAACAGATTAACAAACTGTATATTTTTTCATTTGCAGATCGCCTGGCAACCTTGGGCGGTGTTGCCCAATAGAGTGAGAGATGGGTACAGAGGTGCTCGGGAGACTGCCCGTTTCAGGATTCTGCTAGAGGGCCCGGTCTACCGGGCATGACATTTCGGGGAGTACTTCTTACGGCAGACCCTGGGCTTGCTAGAGCAGACAGTTCCAGCACCTCCTTCTACCCACACGAGGCACACTGAGAGGTATACCTTAGAGGAGATGATAGACTACATGCTGGGTTGGGACTCTGAGCCCTTTAGAGATGAGGGCAACTACACCGAGTTTATCCAGGCCTATCTGATACGACCTTTGATCGGTGCTCGCCGAGCCGAGAGAGAGAGGCCTGTGGCGCCAGCGGCAGGAGCAGGAGCATTGAGGGCGACTCAGGCCCGTGGGAGGAGTGGGTCCCGGAGAGGACAGGGAGCTGGATGGCCAGAGCTACCTACGATGATGACATGCCAAGTACAGGGTGGAGAGACGTACCAGATACCCATCGTTCCTCCTTCGGCTGATCATGAGTTTATCGGAGTCTACGGCTCGACCCCGGTATGTACTACCATACTTTGCATTCTGTACATTTATTTCATTTCATTTGATATTCCGCAAAATACTAATGACTTCAACACTTTTGCAGGCTTCCTTTGAGTACACTCGCCAGTCTCTGGAGCTGACGGCCTCCGTGATGGGGATGCTGCAGCGGAGCATCGACTTGTTGACCATCTACGGCATCCCGATAAGTTCGTTCAACCGCAGTCTCAAACTTTGCATAATCTGTTCCATACTGATCTGATGTACCACATTGTCAATACGACACTTGACACACAGCACTCACAGTACTAATACACTTGAACTCACATACTGCTCACAGCATTGCTCACGACATTCATACACTATACTCACACACTGCCCACAACATTCATACACTGCCCACAACATTCATACACTGTACTCACACACTATTCATAGCATTTATACACTGTACTCACACACTGTATTCGGTATTCATACCCTGCTTTGCGTAGCATAACTGATGCATTTACCATTTGTTCCTTTCAGGCCCCATTCCAGATTCTAGCCGCGGGAGGTGCTCCAGCTGGACCATCCGTACCTGCCCGAGGAGGAGGGGGAGTCAGGCGGAGGATGACTATCCACAGTCGGGGCAGACACAGGTGCACCCGTGCTGAGAGCAGTTCACGAGAGCTTTCCCCCGATGATTCTGATGAGGAGGCGGCGTCATCCCAGGGTGAGGCTGGAGGTAGCTCAGACTCTGATTACAAAACCGGCGGTGGTGATCCTGGACCCTCGTCCAGGAAGAGGACCATGATCGACTCCCGCACTCGAGACGACTGATATTGATCCAGACTTTGTTGCTTTTCTTCTTTTTGCTTTGTTCAGACATTTTGTTGCTTTTCCTTTTTTGTTTTACTTTTCTTTTTGCTGGTAGTTTGAGCACATTGTACTGCCTCAGGTAGGTTTTATTTTCTCAAAACTATGTACTTTTTGTAAAAGAGACATATGATGAAATGAAATAACTATTTTGTTCAAAAAGTGTTACATTTGTACATTCTACGCATCGCATCGCATCGCCTTTCATTACATAACAATGTAAATGAGATTGAACTTTTGTTTTGAAAACCAAACACTCGAATTGCAATTAATCAGGTAGTGAACCAACTAATGACAAAACAACTTGATAAACAAAACAAAGACCTTGACAAGCTAACCAAGTGTAAATACAACTCGATAAGCAAAACAAAGACTTAAAGAATGCAAATTACAACTCGATAAACAAATGTATGACAACTCGATAAGCAAATAGGTGCGACTTCGCAAAATCAACACCGAAAGGCATTGGAAGTGGAACCAATCACAAGTTCCCAACATGTTTAACACATAGACTGCTCATAGAACAAGGGGAGAGGCCATTGGCCATAGGGAGAGGCCATCGGCCACAAGAAATGTCCATCGGCCAACATTTTTAGCCGATCGGCCAAAAGGGATGGTCGGTCGGCACTATGTTTGGTCGACTGGCCAAAAATGGCAAGAACCTCCAGAATGTTGACACCTGTCTTCCACTCAACACCTTATCTTCTACAAAAGCCACAGCTTCGTAGTTTTCCTCATTTCAACACTGATTTGCACCAAATGGAAGAGTTCCTTGTCCAAAATCTCACAAGTTGGATTGCTGACTTGGATGGCTCGAAAAAGCTAAATTTCTGGGGCTTCCCTATAAATGCACTATTCATGCTGGGTTGCACCCCGCTACGTTTTCCGTTCCTCTATGCCACGGCAAGATTTTGGAATCTGGTAACACACGTCTTTAGCTTTTGTGGTTAAGAGATGTGTCCTACTTATGAGGATTTCCAAGCTTTAATGGAATCCGAGCGCGATGAAAAAATCTTGCCTCAGCTCCGGTTCGGCCACGTCCAAGCTTTAGGACGGATGTGCGGCCTTACTTTGCATGACGCTCGGTCATTGATTCACGACAGAGAGCTGGACATTCCAAGCTTGGTTTGCCAGTTTTCTGATGTCGGTGACCGCGGCGACCATCATTAGCAGGGTTATTGGTGACATGCGCTTTGCCTGTGCATGTTGTCTCATTTCTTGCTCGCCCCAGGCTCCGGTGGGTTTAGCACTCGTTTGATTGAAGTTGCCGAGGGCTTAAGAGAGGGCAAGAGTTGCATCGCCATGACATTGGCTGAGACATTGATAGGTTTAGATGCTTTTCATCATCGGGAGACAGCTAGGTTTGCGGGGAGTCCACTACTATTACAGGTAATGTTTCCCACCTCATCTCACATATATTACTCACATCACTCGGCCCTCAGGCTCAGTTTTTCTCTCGAAACCCTTTTCTTACTTTTCTTTCAACGTACTATAGACACCCCATTTTGGACCGTCCTCAAGACTTGGACGTCATCGTTTGAACACTCGATGATCATCTATGTTCGTGTTCGTCTGGAGCTCTCGGAGGTTTCGGTCGCGCGCCTTGCCTCAAGACCTCTCGACTTGTTTGTTTTGTGCTTGGTTGTGCACCAAACACTTGTGTTTTTGCTTCTGAGGGCAGGGAATGGCTTGTTGGCCATCCCCACACCTCACCGACCTTGGCTTGAGGCCACCGGCCTTGTTTTCTTGCTACCGGCCAAAGATTTTGGTCGGTCAGCAATGTTTTTGGTTGGTCGGCCATTTTTGTTGGTCAATCGGCCATATTTTCCAGCCGACCCCTTTCCATCTGCTTTTGGCAGATATTTTATGCCAGCTGTGGCATCTACATTACACCCCCTCCATACAGTGTATGGAGGAATTTGCTCCTTGCTTGGCTTCTCTTGGAAGCCTTAGAATTTGAGCCTCTATAAAGAGGGAGCTCCTCCTCCCTCCTCCAAGGTTCAGAGAAATTAGGGTTAGAGAGTGAGATATAGTTTTTGTATCTATACTCCCTTGTTTGATCCTATTTTGTGCCTTAAAGTGAGTTTTTGTCTTACTTTTGCACTTGAACTCCTAGTGTTACACCATCCTTGGGTTGTTGAGGCCTTAGAAGGTTGTTGTTAGGGTTCTTGGACTGGTTTTGACCAAACAAAGGTGCTGGAGTGGTGTTCTTGAAGAGGTTCTTCAAAGGTGAGAACCTACCTTCTTTATTCCCCATTTTTGCACAAGCTTTTAGCTTATCTTTCTTATTGTTTTAAGATTCAACTATAACTGATAAAAGTTTTGATTTTGTGTGTTTTAGAACTTTGTTTAAGGTCACTTTGAGGTTTGGGGTTGTCTCCCCCCTCCAAGGCCTTGTTAGGCCTTGTTTTAGGCCATACGTTTTGGCCATTGTTTTGGTCTTTGCATGACCTCTCTACCACTGAAATCTAGAGGATTTTCAGTGGTGGAGAGGTGGTTTTGAGGTCCTAAAAAGGAGAGGGGACCTTGTTGTCTTTAATGCTTGCATAAATGGCTTATGAGGTAGCATGTGTGTTTAGTTTGTTTTAGCTCCATTTCAACATGAATTAGGCTTTGTTTTCCCATGATACACCTCTGTTTTGAGTTGGTTTGGACATGCCATGTATGCTTCATACACTTGTCATGTAATCCCATGATTTGGCCTTAACATGCATCATGTTGTAATATGTGTTTTTAGCATGATTTTGGCTCAACTACATGAAGCTTTTAGCCTTGTTGTAGCATGCTTAAGCTCTATTTTTCATTGTTTTGGTTATGCCTGCATTTTTTTGTATAGCCACCAAGCAATCTAGCTTGTTAGCTTTGAGTGTCCAAGTTGCTAGCATGCTCTATGTGGATCATTTCAGGGGTTTGGCATCACTTAGAATATTATTTTAGTCCATATTTAATGCTTATAAACTTACACTTATCACTCCTTTAATGTCTTAAAGAGTTTGTGTTTTATGCCTCATGAATGTGTCATTGTGTATGCTAACATGTTTGGGTATTTGGGATGACATCTAAGTGGATTTTTTGGCTCATTTTGACGTGTCATACCTCTGATTTTGGTTCTTAAATCATGCCATGTTTGGTTGTATTAGGTGTAGTGTAACACCTCTTTGATGGCCTTGCATGCCTCATGATTTTTCCCTTTTGTTTTAGCTAGTTTTGGCTTTGGTCATTGCATGTTTTAGGCTCACTTTAGCATGATTTAGGACTGTTTTGGGTCATACTTGCCATATGCTCTTTGTTTTGTGTAGCTTTGGTTCAAGTCTCTCGACTAGTCTTAGGCTTCAGTCTTGAGCATTCCATGCTTGACTTGTTTATGTGATTTGGCATCACTCCTAGCTTCATTTCAGAGCATGTAATGTTGTCACATTTGCATGCTTTTCATTCCTTTTAAGTATGCTTAAAGGTTGCCCCTTTTGTGCTTAAAGTGACGGGCCATTAGCATGCATGTTTGTATGTGGTTTTGTCCCTTATCCCTTAGCATTTTGGCCACTGTTTTGGACCTATTAGAGAGCTGTCCATCTTGGTGTAAGACCATCCCCGCATGTTGTTGCATGCTTGCCTCGTATGTTGTCACATACTTGTTGCATATTTGGTGAATTGCATGTTGTAGCATGCTAGTTTAATTGTGCCTCGTTGTGTACTTAATCCATGACATGTTGTTGCATGTTTAAGTGGTATTGCATTTGGTATGCATCTCTCGTTAAGTTGCCTAACATGTTGTTACATGCTTGCCTATCCTCACATGTTGTCACATGTTCGCCTTGCATGCTTGAACGTCCATGTTGCATCTTGCATGCTTGTCTAGATTGCATTGCATTTAGCATGCTTGTTACCTTAACATGATCATGTTGCATTAGTTTTGTTTGCATATTTACATCCCTTGCCTTTTGATCAATTATGATAGAGGTTAGGATCTATTGTGTGTTTGTGTGCATTTCATTTGATATCAAATTGCACATTCGGCACCTTTGGCCATCATGCATTGAAATGTGTGATTGATGGCCTGAGGGTTGAGAACCATACTCCTCTAAGTCTCAAACATGCTGAGGAGGGTGGTGGTGCATAAATTGCTTTGAAAATGCATTGCCATGCTCTGTTTGTCCTCTGCTGTAGCAAAACAGGATTCTGCAGGAAGAGATGGCCGGTCGACAATCTTCAGTGCCGGCCGGCCATTAGTTGTTAGCCGAGATTACCACAAATGGTCGATGACCAGTTCCCCATGGCCGGTGGCCTCACCTCTTGGTCGGTGACCTCCCACAACCCTCAGGGAGTAGTTTAGAAGCAACTTTGAGACTTGCGCAGTGTTCAGAGGTGCAGAACAGTGTAAACAGAGGTAGCATGAGTATGTCGATGGATTTCCGAGCAAAGCCGTACAAGCATGCATGCATCCCTCGCCTCGAGGCCATTTCAGCGTTTTAATAACTTAGACTGGTTATTTATTTCAATTTGGTTGTGTAATTAATTAATTAGCTTATTAGTTGATTTGTATTATTTATTCGGTCCCTCCCTCGTGAGGGTGCAATTGTGTAATAAGCGTGCGTGTGTGTGATGCATGTCTTTCAATCCCCACTTCTTTCTCCTTTTTACTTAACCGCTTACGATGGTTAGTTTTAGGGCATATTTGATTTAGCATACTTTATGCTATGCATGTTTGCATTCATTTGTATTGCATGCACCGGGCTCGGTGTATCATACGAACTGCATAGTATTCTAATTCCAACTTGAATACGTGTATCAAAATGCCACATATCATATGCCATCTTAAGATTAGCCGAGCCTATTCTAATTGCATTTCGTATGTGCTGCATTAGCCATCTTAACATGGACTTGGATCATACATTTGATTACTAACATGTTCTTGTTTTGGCTCGGAGTATACTGTGAGTGTTTATACTTTAGCATCTTGCATGTATGTGAGTGTTAACATGAAATCATTCTTACCATGAGGCTAATTGCTTATGTGATATAACTGCCTAAATGCCTGTGGGTGAAGGTTGGATTGCTTGAATTGGAATAATTCATCGAAATCCGTGATTTAGCCTATTTACGAGTAGCAAACTTCAAACCGTTTTTCAAACAACAAATATGCGATGTTTTGTTCCAAATTAGGCGACCTAGTCTATACTTGTGTGTTGTGCGCATCACATAGTAAGATTAGCTAATTAACCAGAATAAGAACACATATGTTTTCAAAACTCGATATCATGCTTAGTACAGGCCGATCTTTGGATCGGGCGATCGGGGGTGCTCATAGCTGACCTTCCCCAATCATACCCAAGTTCCCGAGTCGAGGCAACTTTGGTAATGACGGACACGTGGCATTAGGCAACGAGTCAGGGTTTCCTAAATTCCCCCAAAATAAATATTTAGGTGGCGACTCTGTATCTGGTAAAGCAGTCCATGTTTGACACTTCTTTCTCAAAAATTAGTTTTCCAAAACGATTTGCCGGATTTGGACTCTTTGGTGATTTATCAATCTCACATCGCACATTGTGAGATTAGATTCAGAACCGTGACATATTGAGTCCGAACTGTGGAAAAGCATAAAGTCCGAGGGCACGTCCACATGTACACCTCTCTATTCCTTAATCTCTCATTTTTCATCCCTCCCCAAGTATGGTTGATGGACAAGTTGAGAGTGGTGGACTCGTGTCCGGCATATTCAGCTCGCAACTATTCCTTCCGGCGACTTCTAGTCGATGCCCCGGATGAGGGATGGTGGTACAACTGGATGTGCAGTTTGTCCGCGGACCATATTGCTTGGCGCTGCCTTTGGCTTAACTTGCCGGCAATGAGTTACAGCATGACCCTTTAGCCCGGGATTCAATTGATTGGCATGACACACTGTGTCTTCTATTTTTCGTTCCGGTTCCGGCGCCAATTCGGTCATGATCAGACTTGCCTGGAAGAAGGGATTGAGTACCCTGCCACATTTCCGGTCCGAGGCACGCAGCTAGCTCAGTATGCCGCAGCATGGAGGACGAGAGAGTTTCTAGCCCCCGTGCTTACTTTCAGCTACACCCTCTTTGACAAGTGCATAGATCGACTCAATGAAGAGGCACAAGTTGGGCCCTGTTTGGCATCAGAGGCTTCGACCAGCTCTGGGAGGGGACGCAGGAACACCTGACTATGCCCCAGATTTATTCGCTTTTAATTAGAACTCTCAAGTTTTCTTTATGAATGTAATGAAAAGCAACTTCAATTTGTATTTAAGAATAGGAGAACTCTGTATTGAAATCAATGAAATTGAAGGTTATGGGTACTGAAAATTTTCCATTTTGGTCCAAAAATGGTCTAAGTTGTAAAAAGATTAATTTGAACAAAATCAACTTTTATTAAAACTTTTCAAAACCATTTTCGATATGGATCAGAACTGGACACGCCTGAGATCTGTCACTGAGATGCACAACCCCGGATTCCAGCAACTGGAAAGTTGCCCCTAGTTTAAGTAGCATTGCACCAGAGATCATAACCGAGCTCTTGAATGCTGAATAGACAAAGATGACCAAGGCGATCACATGGACAAAGTTGATTGGGGAAGTGTTTATGGCTGGACTTTAGAGTGAAGTTGCCTACGTATCTCAAAGATGGGAATCAAACCTTACATAGTTCGGCTCAGGTGCACTCATGTTTTAACCCTCACCTTTTACGCTCTAACTTTTGCCAAGGCCACCCTTTGCGGGTTTTCAACCTTGCGAGCTCAGTTTTTATAATTTCAAATTTTCTGTGCTCTAACTTTTGCCTAGGTCGCCCTTTCGGGTTTTCGGCCTAGCGAGCCACTCAGGGAAAATATTTCTTCAACTTGTCCATGTTGCTCGGTTGGGAGAACTCTAGGCCATCTAGGTCCATCAGAACGACAGCTCCACCCAACCAGATAGACTTAATGATGTAAGGGCCAGTCCAATTAGGTCTGAACTTGCCCCTAGGGTCATGGATGAGAGCTCGGTTGTCTTTGAGCACCAAATCTCCTTCTCTCAAATTCCTGGACTTAACTTTCTTGTTGAAAGCCCTGGCAATTCTGCGTTGATAACCCTGAACATGGTACAGTGCTTTCAGCCTTCGCTCATCAAACAGCATGAGTTCTTCGAACCTGCTCTGCTGCCAATCAGCCTCAGCTATCTAACACTCAGCCAATACCCGTAATGATGGAACCTCAATTTTGATGGGTAGAACGGCCTCGATTCCATAAACCAATGAATATGGAGTCACCCCAGTAGAAGTTCTAATTGACGTCTGGTAGCCCTACAGAGCAAACGACAACTTATCTGGCCAGTCCCGGTAGGTTTCCACCATCTTCTACAAAATATGTTTGATGTTCTTGTTGGCGGCCTCAACTGTTCCATTGGTCTGCGGCCGATATGTGGATGACTTATGAAAAGCCACGTTGTATTTGTCCAACAAGTCGAATACTTCTTTCTTGAAGTGGGAACCATTATCTGAAATGATCTCGTTCGGGACCCCATAGCGATAGATGATGTTGTTCCGGATGAACTTGGCAACATGCGAAGCCTTCAATACCGCATAAGACTGGGCCTCAACCCACTTTGTGAAATAGTCTATCGCGACCAGAATGAACTCATGCCCATTGGATCCCTTCGGAGTAACAGCCTCGATCACATTAATCCCCCAGACTGAAAATGGCCATGGCGAAGTCATGTTGAATAGCTTCGACGGCGGAATGTTCATGCGGTTTGCATGGATCTGGCATTTGTGGCATCGCCGGACAAAGCCGATACAATCCTCCTCTATGGTGGACCAATAGTAACCCTGTCTAAGGATCTTCCGGGCTAGCATCACCCCGTTCGTGTGCGCTCTGCACTCTCCTCCATGGATGACCTCCATTAGGCGCTTCGACTCTTTAGCATCAACACACAACTTATGCATTCCCAGATGACCTCTCTTGTACAGTTTACCCCCGCAGATGATGAACAGAGTAGCCATTCTTCGAATTTCCCTTTTATCCTTGGCATTTGTCCCTGGTGGATACGCCTCTTTTTCCAAGAAGTTCTAGACATCGTAATACCAGGGGTTCTCATTTTGAACCTCATCTATGGTAGCAATCAACTCGTAGGCCGGTATAAACTTCTGGTCAATGATGATCGGACGCATCCGGCCTCCAAAAGGGATGTCTATCATAGAGGATAGAGTTGCTAGTGAATCTGCGAACCTATTGTTCTCTCTTAACAGATGAGCGAAGTTCAGCTTCTCAAATCGAGGAATCAACAAGTCCAAGGTCTGGTGGTATATTCTCATCTCTTCTTCTTTGACTTTTCAATCTCCTTTAACTTGAGATACAACAAGGTTCGAGTCCCCGATGACGTCCAACCGTTTTGCCCCTAGTTCTAGGGCAGCTTCTAAACTGGCAATGCATGCCTCATACTTTGCTTCGTTGTTCGAGACTTTGAAATGGAGTTTGAATGCTAGAGGTATGCGGGAATTGTCGGGTGCTAGTAACAACACCCCTATCCCATACCCGTATCGACTTGACGCTCCGTCAAAGTACATCGTCCAGGTTTCGTCTTCGACATACAAAATGGCCTCGTCTGGGAATAGGTACTCAACTGCTTCATCCCCTTCCACAGGGTGATCAGCTAAGAACTCCGCTACCGCTCTCCCTTTACTTACTTGCGCGTCACAAATTTTAGATTAAATTCGGAAAGCAGAAGCAACCAACGGGCTAGCCTACCCGTAAGTGCCGGTTTCTCGAAGAGATATTTGATGGGATCTAATCTCAAAACCAGCATTACAGAGTGAGCTATCAGGTAGTGCCGCAGCTTCCTGGTAGCCCATATCAAGACCAGACAAGCCTTCTCGAGCGGAGTGTAGCGGGTCTCATAATCCAGCATTTTCTTGCTCAGGTAGTAGATAGCTCTTTCCACTTTGTCCTCAGACTCTTGTGCAAGCATGCAACCCATCGTAGTTTCAGTCACTGAAAGGTACAGAATCAATGGTTTCCCCGGCTCAGGCGGTGACAACACAGGTGGATTCTGTAAATATTGCTTAATCTGTTCAAAAGCAGCTTGGCATCAGCCGTTCCATTGGAACTTCATTCCTTTCTTCAGGAGACCAAAAAATGGTTCACAAGTCAAGGTTAATTTAGAAATAAACCGTCTTATGAATTGCACTTTACCCAGAAAGCCTCGCACCTCCTTTTCAGTCCTTGGTGGTGGCATTTCTAAGATGGCCTTTATTTTCAAAGGGTCGACTTCGATACCTCTTTGTGTAATCAAGAACCCCAGCATTTTCCCTGCTGTAACACCAAATGTACATTTTTGAGGATTCAGCCACAACCGAAATTCCCTGATCCTTTGGAAAAACTTTTGCAAGGCGGTGTATTGGCCCTCTCTTTCTTTGGACTTAACAATCATGTCATCCACGTACACCTCAACCTCTTTGTGGATCATGCCATGCAATATCGTGGTCGCGACCCGTTGATATGTAGCTCCGCATTCTTCAGCCCAAACGGCATCACCCTATAACAATAGGTCCCCCACGGGGTGGTAAAAGTAGTCTTCTCCCGGTCTTCGGGTGCCTTACAATCTGGTTGTAGCCTGAAAAGCCATCCATAAATGAGAGCAATGCATGCCCCGCTGTAAAATCCACTAATTTGTCGATATGCGGCAGAGGAAAGTCGTCTTTCGGACTGGCTTTATTCAAATCCCTAAAATCCACACATACCCGAATTCTACCATCTTTCTTCGACACTGGAACTATGTTAGCCAACCAAGTTGGGTATTCAGATACCAGCAGGAACCCTGCGTCAATTTGCTTGGTAACCTCTTCTTTGATTTTGAGAGCCCAGTCTGGGCGCATTCTTCTGAGCTTTTGCTTAACAGGTCAAGCCTCTGGGTCAAGAGGGATCCGGTGCTGCACAATCTTAGAATCGATTCCAGGCATGTCTTCGTAGGACCACACGAAAACATCTTTGAAATCTTTTAATAAAGCGACTAAGCGCTTGCGCTCCTCCGAAGACAACGTGGACCCGATCTGGATCAGTTGCGAGTCCTTCTTCGTACCAACATTAATTTGAGTGATTTCATTAACCAGCGGTTTTACAAACCTCTTATGCTCTTGTTCTAAATATTTCAAAATCGGAGGAATCTCTTCCTCGTAGTTTTCATCGTAATTTTGAAAGTCTGAATTAATGCAATAAATCAAAGGCACAGAAAAATAATCGAAGGCCACAGCCGCACAATTCTCATTAAGCACATCATCCAGTCCATCTGATTCTTCTATTACAACAGACTCAAAATAGAAAGAAAAAGATGACGTAGACAGGACTGTGGCATCCGGGTTGTCACCCCCAAGAATACCGGACTCAGACTCAGACGAGCTGGAACCTGATTCCGACTCTATAGACTCGGTGGAATCAGATTCTGGCTCACTACCTGACCTGGTACTGCTCGATAAGAATCCCTCATCGTACTGCCAGACGAGAGAGGGTGCGATGGATGTATCCAGAATGCTCAAAGATGGGCTCACAACCGTTTCATTCCCAATCATAGATACTGAGAGATCATCCCCTAAGCACTCATGTACGATCCGAGGATCTGATAGTAGACAAGCCAGTGCTACCCCCATTTCAATCTCGGTGCTCTCAGAATCCACTTCCTTACACTGCTCAACCTCAGCTGATGGGTCTATCTACTCCTCGACAACATCATCCCTGGATAACTGCAATTCGGATAAGATCTCAAATCCCGGCAGGCGCTTTTTCTTCGTGTTCAACCATGGCTCTGGGAAGCCGCAGAATGGAAAGTCTCCCCCCTCCTGGACGAAGCGTCCGTTCAGGGTGCCTTGAATAGGCCGATGCATCAAATCAAAATGCCTTCCAGTCTGCTTGGCTCTGGCTCTCCCAGCCATTTCTTTACCTTTTCTCACCCGGCCCTCTTTGGTGGGCAAATAACCCAGACCAAAAGTATGCGGGTTGTGTGGTACTTCAGCTGATACTGTAATGCCCTTTCGGCCACTTTTTCCTAGTCCCATCCCAGGGATATGCTGGAGCTTGATCATGAGGTACACTGACTGTGCGCTGACATACAACCCCTCATCAACAGCTAAGATATTTTGAACAACCCGGGCCTCGGCTAGGGTGAATCCTGATAGGAACACATCCTCCGTGCCATGCTCGATTTCCAAAACTGGTGTAGACACGTCTGGCGGCAAATAGATTGATGAATTCCCAAAAACTATAGCCACCCCTTTCCCGTGGGGGTATTTCAACATTTGATGCAGGGTGGAAGAGACTGCCTTTACCTGGTGCAGCCACGGCCGCCCCAAGAGTAGATTAAAGGTTGCGGGAACGTCCAAGACATGAAAGTCAATCTCGTGTTGTCCTGGACCAACCTGAGTATGAATCTTCACGGTCTCCATCACTTCTCTGCTAGTATTGTCATAGGCCCTTATCACCTGGGCAGTTGGTTCAAAGTCCACGGGCTTCAACCCGATTGCATATGCTGTCCTCGACGGGCATACATTAATAGCGGATCCTGTATCGACAAGAACCACTGGTATCCATTTGTCTCTACATTCCACAAAGATGTAGAGAGGTTTGTTGTGATTTGCGCCCTCAAGCGACAGTTCCTTGTCAAAAAAGGTCAACGTTGGGGAAGCTTTTCCCAAAAAAACCAATCCTACCAGCTGCTCAGACGTGGTGTCTATTGAAATTTTGGCCTTGTCCATTGCAGAGAGGATGACTTGTCTATGTACTCTTGAAGCCATAAGCAGTCCCCAGATGGAGATGTCTGCCTGTATCTTCTTCAATTGTTTCAGCACAGCCTCCTTTTCGAGTAGCTTATCTTTCTGCTTTTCTGCGTCCTTGTCCTTTCCGGACGCCTCTGGTTGATCTAAGAGCGGGGGCTTGAAATACCGCCCACTCCTAGTCATATGGTCAACTTCACCAATATACCAGGTATCATTCGATTGGCTTTGTCCCCAGTCTTCATCTGTGTGAGCAAGACATAGGTCGTCATCTTCCTACCACATGCCATCGGCAGCCGACAGACACCTGTCCGGCTCCGTTACAACTATTCCTATGCCCACAGCACCTTCCGTTCCTGTGCCCGCAGCACATTCTGTCCCTACAGGGGCTTTGGCTTTTCTAGTCTTCTCAAAATCTTCAATCCTTTCCCGCTCAGACTGTTTCAGTATGGCTTGCTGTTCAGTTTCTTCTGTTCCCAAACTGCCCATATCCTGAGCAAAATTCTTAACACCGGTGCTCTCTGGCGATGCACTCTGCTCTTCGGCCTTTCCGGCCACAGTTGATGTCTCCGTCCCTGACGGACCCTGTTCTAGCTGAGGTTGTTAAACGACATCCAGCTGGTCGTCAAGCCACCCTGTAGATTCTGCTGACCCATCCAAACCAAACCAGTTGACAGTGACGTCCCCTGAGTCTTGCTCTTCAAAGAATTACAGATTTGCAATGTCTTCTTCCAGATCCGCTAGGTCATCTAGCCCCTGATTAGGTCCATCTTCCTATACTACACAAATCTCTGCCCCCACTGGCAATTCCACACTCAGCCTAGCCTGGCCTACTGATGTAATATAACCACTCGGGTCATTCATGACGTTCTCAGACCCCTCAGGCTTTGCATCATCAATCTGATTTGCCCTCATAATCGACCCACTTCCATCTTCGATGGCTACCACCGCCGTATTAGGCTGGGTTTGGGAGATATCCAACATGAATAAGTCAGTGCTGTCAGGAATGAACACCTCCGGCTTGGGTAGGTGAGAAGAGGTGATATATATGCTAGGGTTGTATGACACAACCCCAGTTTGGATAAGATTGATGCGTTTAGCAGGTGGAGCTTGGTTGTGTGGTAGGAGAGGGTTGGTTGTGACATTCGGTTTCTCCAGAGGCACGATCACCCTGTTGTCAATGAGATCCTAGATCTCATGACGCAATCGAAAGCACTGGTCGGTGTCATGACCATGCTGTTGGTGAAAGGCGCAGTACTTGGCCGGGTTATGAGAAGTGGGAAGTTTATCTGGTAGTGGCCGCGGCTCTAGGGGCTTCAAGTGCCCTTTCATGATCAAAACCCCCAGAGCTTTGGATAGGGGCATGTATAATAGAGTGAAGGTTCTTTGGCCTCGAGTTGAATACTTGGTTGTTTGTGAGCTCCTTCCGGACGCGCCGGTGAATGGCGTAGCTGCAAGGGTTCTTGGGGTGGTGGTGGTGACCATTCCCACATCTGAAGATCTGGTAGCTGCAGCACTACTTGTGCCTGTATTTGTACTACGGTTGAATGCCCTCTTGGGCTGCTCTCTATCCTGGTCAATCAGACCCTGTTTCATAGCATCCTCAATTTGCACCCCTATCTCATGTAGATCTGCAAAGGTGGGGAGGGGGAGAATGATCATCTTCTGCATAAAGCTTGGGCTGGAGGTTGCGCACAACCATCTGAATCTGATCTTTGTCGATGGGCCTGATGGTCATCATCGAGGCTTTGGCCCTCCACCGGGTCACAAAATCGGAGAAACTCTCCTTCGGCTCTTGCCTAGTTGTCTCAAGATCATGGATTGTGACCTCGATCTGTGTATTATAGGAGTATTGAGCTATGAAGGCCTCGGCCATCTCCTCCAAACTCCTCTTGACAGAATCTTCCAGTTTTACATACCAAATAGCCGCTACACCCGACAGGGTCCGGCTAAACAAGGAAAACTTCTGCAATCTGGAAAGGCCCATCGGCCTTAGTATGTCCGAAAACAGCTGCAAATGCACTATAGGATCACCAGACCCATCAAAACGATCTATGTGCGGCATTTTAAACCGGTCTGGCAGCGTCACGGCCGAGTCGGTGTACCCATCCTCAATATCCAGAATGGACTTCACACCCTGAGATTTCTTGAACAGCTTTTCAAGCTTGCCACTTTTAACGCTGTGGGGTCCACCTTGAACTCAAAGGGAGAATCTGGCAAGTTAGTCTGTACTTTGGATAGCTGGGGTAGAATCGGGGGCGGAGCTGGCCCTATTGCAACATCCGTATCATCCTGGACAGGTGCTGTCTCCCCGAGTGTGGGAACTCTTGGTGGGGGAGGAACTTGGTGTGAAGCAGATGCTCCAGTTTGCTGTTGTAGCCTGGTGATTAACTCTACTTGTTGGGCTATGACCTCGGCCTGGCTTGTGGCAAATGCTGCTTGATGGGCAACGTCCTACTGCATGGTTTTCATACTTTCCTAAAGCTGACGCATCATCTCCTCTAAACCTGCCATGTTATCCTGATCTAACTGAACTGTCGGTAAATCTGCCCCTGCAGTAGGAACTGAGACCTCAGCCTGACTGTTCACTAGTGGGGTAGACCACTGATCTGGCGACCGTTGTACCGATACACTACGTCTTTTTGACCTCCGTCTGGTAACCGGGGGTAAAGAAAGGAACACTGCTTGTCCGTCTATCAGATCCCTGGATCGATTAAGTCTATGACCTTTGACCCATAGTGCTCGGGGGATATCTAACTGGCCGGGTGCAATAGTGCTAAACTACCTTGCAAAAAGATAAATAAAGCATAATAAGGAAAATAAAATGACCAGAAAAATGAACAACATAACAACTTAAATAAAGACAACACACAGTTGGCAAATACAAGCTGAACGAACAGTTCTCAACCACTGATCACTGTTCCCAAAATCACTGCCCCAAATCTGAATCTGATACCCGCAGATATAACTGATTCTCAAAATACTGATGCCCTAAGACCTGATACTCAGACTTGCAAACTGATACGTGCATTTCCTGTAGAGGCACACTCTAAAAGTACATAATCAAGCAAATGAGAGCCAAAACACCCCTATGTTGGGGTAGGGTTTCCCTGTCCTATTTTGTCAGGAGCTAGGGTTTTGCTATGCACACAGCGGTTTCAAACAACCTACAATCGGGTAAGCAACCTCTCCTAGTTTGGAATAGTCACTATGGATTCTGAATATGCACTAGGTCGAATGGTCAAAAAGGGTGCCTCAGTGAAAATCGAGGTTTGTGTTCCTGTCGTGGCAGAGCCCGCAACCGGTCAGCCTTATGGCACGCTTTTCAAAGTGAGTCACTGGCAAACTGTTCAGGAATAACATACGGCAAACACGGTGTCCTAGGCGCACCAATGCAAATGCAATGCAAAGAGACACATAAGTGTAAACAAAACAAAATATCATGAATTCGAGTCAAGTTCTCTACCTCCCCAGCGGAGTCGCCAGAAACTGTAGGCGTGCCCTTGGGCTTCATGCTACAGTTCAGACTCAAATGTCACGATTCTTAATCTGATCTCACAATGTGCGATGTGAGATTGATAAATCACCAAAGAGTCCAAATCCAGCAAATCGTTTTGAAAAATTGATTTTTGTAAAGAAGTGCAAAACATGAACTGCTTTGCCAGATATAGAGCCGTCGCCTAAATATTTTATTTTAGGAGAATTTAGAAAACCCTGACTCGTGCCTAAGGCCACGTGTCTGTCATCACCAAAGTTGACTCGGCTCGGGAACTTGGGTAGGAGAGGGGAAGGTCATCTATGAGCACCCCCGCTCGCCTGATCAAAGATCGGCCTGTACTAAGCATGATATCTTGTTTTTGAAAACACATGTGTTCTTATTCTGGTTAATTAGCTAGAATTACTACGTGATGCGCACAACACACATGTACAGACTAGATCGCCTAATTTGGAATAAAGTATTGCATATCCGTTTGTTTGGAAATGGTTTGAAGTTTGCTACTCGCAAGTAGGCTAAAATGCGGATTTGAAGAATTGTTCTAATTCAAGCAATCCAACCTTCACCCACAGGCATTCAGGCAATTATAGCACATAAGCAATTAGCCTCATGGCAAGCATGCTGTCATGACAAAACTCACACTCATGCAAGATGCTAAAGCATAAACACTTACAGTGTACTTCGAGCCAAAACAAGAAACTAGTTAGTAATCAATGCATGATCCTAGTTCATGTTAGAATGGCTAATGCAACGCATGCAAAATGCGATTAGAATAGGCTCGGCTAATCTAAGATGGCATATGAGATGTGACAATTCGATACATGTATTCAACTTGGATTTGAAATACAATGCAGTTAGTATGATACGCCGAGCCTGGTGCATGCAATACGGATGAATGATGCAAACATGCATAGCATAAGGATGCTAATTGAAATATGCCCTAAAACTAACCGTCGTAAGCGGTTAAGTAAAAGGGAGAAAGACGTGGGGTTGGAAAACATGCACGCACACACGCACGCACACTTATTACACAATTGTGCCCTCTCGACGGAGGGACCGAAAGAATAATACAAATTAACTAATTAACTAAGTAACAAGCTAATTAATTATTACACAACCCTTAACTAATTAAACAAATTGATTAAGCTATGAAAATAGTAAAACAGCCTCGGGAAGAGGGATGCATGCATGTTCGGTCAGCTTCGCTTGGAAATCCATCGCCATGCCATATGTTGCCTCTGTTTGCACTGCTTTACACCTTTGAAAACTGCAAAAGTCTCAAGGATGCTTTTAAACCACTCCCTGAGTGTTGTGGGAGGTCATCGACCAAAAGATAGGGCCATCGGCCGTGGGAAATTGGTCATCGACCAAACATAAGGATATCGGCCAAGTGTTTGTTGCCGATCGACACTGAATGTGGTCGATCGACCATCTCTTCCTGTGAAAAGCTCCTGTTGCTGCAGTAGAGGACAAACAGAGCATGACAATACATTTTCAAGGCAATGTATGCACAACCACCCTCCCTATCATGTCATGAGCTCAAGGGAGTATGGTTCTCGACCCTCGGGCCACCAATCACGCATTTCAATGCATGATGGCCAAAGGTGCCAAGTGTGCAATTATATCAAATGAAATGCACACAACACATAAGGGGCCCCAACCTTTATCATGCTTGATCAAGAGGCAAGGGATGCATGCATAATGCTATACAACCTAGGCATGCAAGCATGCTAATGCAACATGAGCATGCAAGCAAGCAATGTGCAATAGGCATACAACCTAAACAAGTAAACATGCAAGGCATGTAACAACAATGCCAATGACAAACATGCAACAACATGTGAGGCAAACATGGGATAACATGTAAAGGGACAAGTATATTTAGACCAATGTAATACATACATGATGAACTTAACAAAGTAACATAATCATGCAAGCGTTACAATGTAATAAGCATGCAACAACAATACCAATGATAAGCATGCAACAACATGCAATGGGACTAGCATGCAAACATGCAAAGCAACTTAACAAAAGGCATGCCAAATGCAATATAACTCAAGCATGCAACAACATGCAATAGGCCAAGTATGCAACAACGTGCAAGGCAAGCATG
Organism: Camellia sinensis; assembly: GCF_004153795.1. Classification (NCBI taxonomy): domain Eukaryota; kingdom Viridiplantae; phylum Streptophyta; class Magnoliopsida; order Ericales; family Theaceae; genus Camellia; species Camellia sinensis. The sequence goes on along the minus strand of NW_021024633.1, from coordinate 367,267 downwards.
CAACAAGATGCGCAAATGGACTTAAACCAACATGGATAGCTCTCAAACATGCCCAAATCAGCAGCCAAAATGCTAAGAAATGAGGGACAAAAGCATATACAAACATGCATACTAATTGGCCTATCACCTAGGCATGAAGACACAACTCTTAAGCACACTTAAAAGGGTGAAAAGTATGCAAGTGTGACAACACTACATGCTCTGAAATGATGTTAGAAATGATGCCAAATCACACATATAATCATAATCATAGCATGCATAAGGCTTAAAGCCTAAAACTAGCAAAGGGACTTGAACCAAAGCTACACAAAACAAAGAGCATATGGAAAGTATGACAAAAAAAAGTCCTAAATCATGTCAAAATGAGCCTAAAACATGCAATGGCCAAGGCCAAAACATGCTAGAAAGGTGGACTCAAAACATAGAGCATGCAAGGCTACAAAAGGGGTGTTACACTACACCTATCAAAACCGAACATGGTATGATTTAAGCAACCAAAATAAGAGTTATGGCATGTCAGAACAAGACCAAAAACACATTGAAATGGCATCCTAGACGCCTAAACATGGAGGCATACACAATGGTCCATTCATGAGGCATAAGACATCAACTCTTTAAAACATTAAAGGAGTGATAAGTGCAAGTATATGAGCATACTATATGGTCTGAAATAACATAACAAGTGATGCCAAATAAATGAAATGACCCAAGTAAAACATGTTAGTGACTTGGACACTCAAAGCTAAGAAGCTAGATTACATGGTGGTTATACAAAACAATGCAAGCATGACCAAGACAAGGCAAAATAGAGCTCTAGCATGGTAAAACAAGGCTAAAAGCTTCATGGAGTTGAGCCAAAATCATGCTAAAATGACATGTTACAACATGATGCATGTTGAGGCAAACAAGAGGATTGCAAGGCAAGTATATGAGGCATATAAGAGGCCATCAAACCAACTTGAAACAGAGATATATTATGGCAAAACAAAGCCTAATACACACTGAAATGAAGCTAAAACAAGCTAAGCATACAAGCCACCAACATAAGCCATTTATGCAAGCATTCAAGACAACAAGTCCCCTCTCCTATTTAAGACCTCAAAACCATCTTTCCACCACTGAAAATTCTCTGGATTTTAGTGGTAGAAAGGTCATGCAAAGCTAAGAACAAAGGCCAAAAGGGATGGCCTAAAACAAGGCCTAACAAGGCCTTGGAGGGGGTAAACAGCCCCAAACCAAGAAGAGACCTTAAACAAAGGTCTAAAACAAGTAAAAATAGAACTTTTATCAGTTAATAGCTAAGCTTAAAACAATAAGCAAGAAGGGCTAAAAGCTTAAGCAAGAATGGGGTATTAAAAGCAAGTTTATTCACCCTTGAAGAACACCTCCAAGAACACAACACCAGTAGGTTTCTTTGATCAAAATCACCTCAAGAACCCTAACACCAACTACTTAGGATCTCAGCAACCATGGATGGTGTATTGCTAGGTGTTTGTGTGCAATAGTGAGAACAAAACACCCTTTAGAGCACAAAAACACACACAAAATATAGAGATAGATAGATACAACTTCTCTAACCCTAAATTTCAGAACCTCTGAGAAGGGAGGAGGGGCTCTCTTCTTATAGAAGTCCAAATTCTAAGCTTCCTAAGCAAGCTAAGGCAAGGGACAAATTCCTCCATACACGTGTATGGAGGGGGAGAATTATGGATGCCAGCTGTGCCAGCTGGCATGAAATATCTGCATAAAGCAGATGAACAGGGTTCGGCCAGAAAACATGGCCGATCGACCAATATGAGGGCCGACCGACCAAAAAGAGTGCCGATCGGCCAACACTTTTGGCCGATGGCAAGAAAACAGGGCCGATGGCTTCATGCCTTGGCCGATGGGTTGAGGTAATGGCCAATAAGCCACCCTCTTCCCTCAGAAGCAAAAACACAAGTGCTTGGTCAACCAAGCACAAAACAAACAAGTTGAGAGATCTTGAGGCAAGGCGCACGGCCGAGACCTCCAGGAACTCAAAACAAACACGAGCATGAATAATCATCGAGTGTTCAAATGATGACGTCTGAGGATGGTCAAAAATAGGGTGTCTACAGTCCGACTTGTACTTCCGAAGCATACTAACATGAAATATGTCATGCACTCTAGACAACTGCGGTGGCATTGCTAGAAGGTAGGCAACCTCCTCGATCTACTCAAGGATCTCGAAAGGGCTAATAAATCGAGGGGATAACTTCCCACTTTTTCCAAACCTCATCAAACCCCGTCTCGGTGATATTTTCAGAAAGACGTGATCACCCATCTCGAATGACAAAGGTCTCTTCCTACGGTCGGCATAACTCTTTTGGCGATTCTGGGCTGTAACTAACCTCTTACGGATAAGTTCAACTTTCTCCGTCGTTTCCCGCACCAACTCCTGCCTAACAAAGGTGCATCACCCACCTCGACCCAACATACTGGAGACCTACATGGTCAGCCATACAAGGCCTTAAATGGTGCAATGCCAATACTCTATTAGAAACTGTTGTTGTAAGCAAACTCCACTAAGGGTAAGTGTCTCTCCCACGACCCTTTAAAGTCAAAGACACAGCCTCGAAGCATATCCTCAAGGATCTGAATAGTGCGCTCGGACTGTCCGTCAATCTCAGGATGGTAAGACGTGCCAAAAGTCAATCTAGTACCCAAGGCACTTTGCAAACTCTGCCACAATCTAGTAGTAAAGCGCGGATCTCTATCTAAGACAATCAACATTGGACCCCGTGCAACCTCCCTACGTCCCGAATATACAAGTCGGCAAGATAATTTACCGAATCTCTCACGCGCATAGGAATAAAGTGCGCCGACTTAGTCAACCGGTCAACTACCACCCAAGTGGCATCACTACCCCGTTGAGTCCTCGGAAGACCCACGACAAAATCCATCGTGACGTGCTCCCATTTCCATTCGACTATAGGCAAGGATTGCAACAAACCCGCTGGTCTTTGATGCTCGGCCTTCACTTGCTGGCAAGTAAGGCACTTTAACACAAACACTGCCACATCTTTCTTCATACCTCTCCTTCAAAACTGGCGACTCAGATCCTGATACATCTTCGTGCCTCCTGGATGCACCACAAGGCGTGAATGGTGAAACTCTTGGAGTACTTCCTCTCGGCAAGACTCTGGCACAAACAAGCGGTCTTGGTACCTCATACTCAGGTCGGGATACACCGTCAAGCCCTTCTCTACTTTCCCATTAGAGATCTTCCCCCGGAGGGATTCTACCTCAAGGTCACACTTCTGCGCCTCTAACACTCGGTTTACAAGTGTAGGTTGTGCAACTACAGAAAATAAGGTCGCAGAGTCAACAGACTCACCCAGAAGCAGGTCAAACTCGCCAAGAGTACCCAATATCTCCCATTCCCGGATAGCAATACAAGCTACATCACTAATGGACTTCCTACTTAGGGCATTGGCCACAACATTGGCTTTTCCCGGATAATAATGCAACTCGAAGTCATAATCTTCTATGAACTCCATCCATCTTCTCTGCCTCAGATTCAAGTATTTCTGTGTAAATAGGTACTTCAGATTCTTATGATCCGAGAACACCTCGAATCTCTCACCATAAAGATAGTGCCTTCAAATCTTCAAGGCAAATATCACAGCTACCAACTCTAGGTCATGAGTAGGGTAGTTCCTCTCGTGTATTTTCAACTGACGTGAGCTATAGGGTACTACTTTTCCCTCTTGCATCAATACACAACCCAAACCCTCTCGTGAGGCATCACAATACGCTGTATAACCCAAACCTCTGTTCGGAATAATCAAGACTGGAGCAGTGGTAAGTCTAATTTTAAGCTCTTGGAATGACTTTTCACTAGTCTCACTCCATACAAATTTGACCCTTTTTCGCGTCAATCTAGTCAAAGGCGAAGCTAGCCTGGAGAAGTCCTTCACATACTGACGGTAATACCCGGCCAATCCTAGAAAACTATGGATCTCAAAGGCATTCTTAGGTTGTGCCCAATCTTGCACTGCCTCTATCTTGGATGAATCTACAGTTACCCTTTCCTCGGATATCACATGGCTTAAGAATTTAACCTCTCTTAGCCAGAACTCACACTTCCCAAACTTAGCATACAGTTTATGGGCTCTAAGCAACTCAAGCACCACGCGCAAGTGTTCCTCATGTTTCTCCTCAGAAGATGAATAAATCAGAATGTCGTCCAAAAACACGACCACAAAGTGATCTTAGAACTCCCGGAAGATTCGGTTCATCAAGTCCATAAACAGAGCCGGTGCATTGGTGAGCCTAAAAGGCATCACCCGAAACTCATAATGGCCATACCGCGTACGGAATGCTGTCTTCGGGATATCCTCCTTCTTGACCCTCAACTGATGGTAACCCGATCTCAAGTCTATCTTAGAGAAACAACGGGATCCTTTCAACTAATCAAACATATCATCTATACGAGGCATAGGGTATTTATTCTTAACCGTAGCCCGGTTCAATTTTCGATAATCTATGAAAAGTCTCAAAGCCCCATCTTTCTTCTTAGCAAAGAGGGCCGGTGCTCCCCAAGGTGAAGTACTAGGGCGGATAAAACCCTTATCTAGTAACTCTTGGAGTTGAATCTTTAACTCACTCAACTCGGCTGGGGCAAAATGATACAGTTCCATAGAAATCGGTGTCGTGCCAGGCACTAAATCAATAGAGAACTTAATCTCTCGATGGGGTGGTAAACTAATAAGACCCTCGGGAAAGATGTCCGAGTACTCACAAACCACCCTTGGTAGTTTAGCCCGGTCTCATCACACTCACTACTCGTAAAGCCAACGAGAAGACAATAACACTCACTACTCGTAAAGCCAGCGAGAAGACAATAAAGCTCACTCCGCCCTTGTGAATCATACACCGGCGGTAAAACTCTACCAATCCGATCTCCCAAGAAATGAAAACAATCTCCGCTCAAGGTACATACAGTAACCCTCTGATGGTAGCAATCTATCACAGCCCGGTATGACGATAGCTAGTCCATACCCAAAATCATATCAAACCCAGACATATCCATTACTACAAAAGAAAATGGACGTCGGCGATCGGCGACCTCTATATCACAACCCCGACATCCCTGTTTCAAAACCAGCTCACCCCCAACAGGTGACACAACACAAATAGGAGATGCTAACTGTGCCAACTCCAATCCCAAAACAAATGCAAATGTAGAAGAAATAAAGGAATGTGATGCACCCGTATCAATCAACACATTAGCAAATGAGTTACAAAACAAAAAGGTACCTCTCACTACTGATGGAGCTGGTACTAGGTCTGGCGCTGTAACAGCATACATGCGCCCTGTAGGTCTCTGATCCACCTGCTCACCTCTCGAAGCATAAGACTGCTGCACAGACTGAGCTGAAGAGGCTCCTTGATTGGTCCTCGAGGCTTGAACTGACTGAGCTGGCTGATAACTCTGTGTTTGTCTTGAAACCTCTTCAAGCAAAACCTCTTCAAGTGCCCCGCCTGCCTTCAAAGATAACAAGTGAGTGGTTGGCCTCTGCCTTGACTTTGGCCCCAAGAACGAGCCGAAGATGAAGCTATATGCTGCCCTCCTCTCCTCTGCGGCCAAGCTGGAGACTTGTGGCCCAACTGACCACATTTGTAACAGGTGATGTCTCCCTGACCGCCTCTCCCAGAACCCAAAATCGGTACTGGAAAGGTAGATCTCGAATGTACTCCCTGGGATTACAGAGGGTTAGGACCCCTCTGCTTCTTACCGTCTCCCTTACCATCCTGATTCCTCCTAGAGCCCCTCATCCACTCCTCCTCTGCATGCATAATGGTCTCAAGATGGGCAGCAGCCTCCACAAGGCGCCCATACTCCCTAATCATGGACCCGGCCACTCGAAACATGAGTCCAGTCCTCAACTTCTTCCCGAACTCCAGACAGCGGCGTTCCTCAGTCGCTACTAACTCAGGTGCAAACCTAGATAAATTGGTGAATGTAGCCTCAAACTGGGCCACTGGTGTGTTCAGCTGCTTGAGCTAACAAGACTGGTCCCTCAATTTCTCCCTAATAGTGGGAGGCAAAAACTTCTCCTGGAAGGCGTCAACAAAAGCCTCCCAAGTTCCTCCAATACATCCCTGCACAAACTTCCACCACTGACCCGCGTCTCCCTTCAACTGAAAGGACGCCAAGGTCACCTTCAAACCTCCGTCTTCAATGCCAAGCATCTCAAACATCTTCGTCATCCGCTCTAACCACTCATCAGCCTTCAGTGGCTCTTTGAGATCACCTAAAAACTCATCCGGATTTGATCGGAAGAACTCCCTCTTCAGAAAGGATAGCCCTGCCTCAAATGCATGGGCTTGGACTTGATTCTCAGCCCTGAGAATGTCCATGGATTCCCTCAATGCTCCTGCCATTTCGCGGGCTAGGGCGCCCATGGCTTGTTGACCTACTAGCTCAGCCACTTGGCTTGACCAACACCCTCCTCTTGTGTCGGAATCTCATCCGGTATAGGCATCTCCTGCCTCCTAGGCCTACCACGCCTACCTCCACGACCTAGTCCTGACATCCTAATAAAGGTAACAAAAGGATTAGCACATTCACAAATGTGCCGAAGCTATTTCACTCGCGTCCTAATACGGTGGACAACAATAATTCATTCCACTTAAGCACATAATCACATAAACACTTACGAATTTCATTTTTGGATAATGACCGTCCCGTGGCATTGCTAGAATTCTAGTTAGAAACGATAGTGATCAAATGCCTTTCCAACAGGACTCCCAAAAACCCATAGACCCGATCAACATCCTAGAAACTAAATCCCATACCCATATAGTCACATAAACATATTAACACATAAGCACATAACATTATACATAAGTCTCTAACAAGCGAGACAAACCCATTGTGGTACTAACCACTTCCCACGTACCTAAAATATTCAAACCCGGTACGCTCTGATACCAAGTTGTAACGCCCTCAAAATACAGTATAAGACAACCATTCATATAATCCATAAACATAGAATAAATATTATATTTTCATTCATCAGAGTCTGCTTTACAAAAGTATTACACTTTAGCAACAAAATGAATGCCCTACGAGCTTACAGCTTTCCAAGTCATCACTCGGTCACCACAGAAGTAGAGTTTTAACTCTTTACATATAAAGCCCTTGGCTTGAATTTACATTTAACTCAAAAGATAAAATATCAAAAAGAAGCCTTCAGCCTCTAAACCATCCAAGCTATGCCCGTAGAGGCGGCATGTCCCCTGTACTTGAAAATGGTGTCCCAAGTAGGGTAAGCCAATGCCCAGTAGAGATATGCTAAACATAATATGAGAAATAACTAAAACATTAGCATTCGATAAATGTTTAATATATGTAACCAACATACATCCATTCCATAACCAATCGACATTTACAACCGTATTTCAATCCATCTCTATTTTCGCATCCAAATCAATTCTTTAACATGGTACATTACATATCCAAACAATTCAAATAAGACTACAACTCATATTATCAACACTTACAATCATCAACATCATTCAGATGTATATAAGGTTTCAGAAGTTTCACCCTGGACACTTCAGCCAACTTAGTTATCAATGGAGTCCATTCCCTATCTCCTCCCAAACAATGGAGTACATCCCTTATCTCCTCTGAAACATATATACATATACAATGTATTTTAACAAGTTGTCATATACAATGACTAATTCAATCACATATTCAATGTTTATACCGAACCGTCATATTCAATGACATATTCCAATCGAGTAGTTTCAATTTCCCTAATCATCATGTAGTGTCTACAACAATTAAGACTATCCTCCACCGATAGCCCAAAACAGTTATTTCTAAACAGATAAATAAATCTATCAAACAAATAAATTATTACATTTTCAATCGGTGAGTGATTTATCAATCCAACAACACCATTCCATCTCATATTTTCCCAATTTCATGATTTCCAATTCAATTTCACATATCCATAATTAATTTCATTAATTACACAACTGACCTATTTAGGTCCAATTAGGGCATTATTCCCATTTTTCTCAAATATCAACCCTAAGGCTCAATTTCATCACTTAAACCCAAATAACCCCATTTCAAGACCTCACATACAGGATGGAGTCCAAAAATAGAAAACCCCTCTTTCAAACATTTCAAACTTTAAATTTTCAAACCCCAACTTTACCCAAACTTCCCAAATCTCACCATTTATGCAAAATGACTAAAGTTTATGTTAAAACTCATAAGAAGGAGTAGATTATCCCTATCTCAAATGGAGAAGCTCAAAAGAGATGAAGAGAAAAACCCAAGATGCTCCAAAGTCCAACTTTTTCGGATAAAAAAAACCCACGCAATACTCTAGCTTTCTTACAAAGGAACTATGGTAGAGAACCTCTAGAACATGGAGTATTTGTAGAGAGAAGGTGTGTGTAGAGAGAGAGGCTGTCGATATTAGGGTTTGGAATGAAAAGGGGATGAAAAAGTGATGTAAAACCCGCTGCTGCGAACTGATATATACGAGGCTCGCTCGAGCGAAGGAGTGGTCGCTTGAGCGACCAGACACAAAAGGACCTTACTCAAGCATAAGAAGCGTCGCTCGAGTGAACAATGCAAAGCTTCAGGTCTGTAACCCAGAAGCACGCTTGAGCGTAAGAGTTCTCGCTCGAGCGAAGGAGCACAAAACATAGGTCTCGCTCCCTCGAGCGCAAGAAAGCTCGCTCGAGCGAAGAATGCCATCCCTCAGGTCTAAAAGAGACGCAGACACACGCTCAAGCGCAAGACAGCTCGCTCGAGCGAAGAGACACACCAGACTAGGCTCGCTCGAGCGCAAGAAAGCTCGCTCGAGCAGAAGCTGTGTCTGAAAAGAAACCTAAAGACCCTCAATCCTTGCTCGAGCGTAAGAACTCTCGCTCGAGCGAAGAAGCAAATACCCAGGCCTCGCTCGAGCGCAAAGAGCCTCGCTCGAGCGAAGAAGCCAAATCCTGGGCAGCAACCATTTGTTCTAACTCACAACCAACTTGTTCCAAACTGACCCAACACATCCCAAAACTCAAATACACAGAATCAAAGGATGGAAACGAGATACAGACAACAACATACAACCAATATACTTGAGTCCAGAATACAATAAATGATAGGGGAAAACTGGGATCGCTATACAACATTCATTTTTACTACACTTACTTGCAAAATTAGTGAGTGTTTGGGTAAAATTTATTCTTTTGACTTTTTCATTTATTAGGAAAGCACGTGTAAATAAAATGAAACCACTGATACCTTAACTCTCTATTTTTATTCAACGTAAATTATTTACACGTGTTTTCCTATAATTAGTGTTTATATCAAATAGAGCGTTAAGGTATCAGTGGTAAAAAAGCATTTACTCTCTAATTTTTATTAAACTTATTATTTTTGATTTAGTTTGAAGTTGAATAAAAATAATTCAAAGTAATTTAAATTAAAAACAATTTTTACACGTGTTGAGTTTTACACACTCTTATTTTCTGAAATGTCATGGAAGTTGAATTCAACAAATTTAAATTTAAAATTTTATTTTTATTCAACTTATAAATTGTTTAAAAATAAGAGTAAATGTCAAATGGTCATTTTTATTTTTATTCAACTTCCATACTACACTTACTCTCTAAATGGAAGTTGATTCAAGAATAAAAATGGAAATTCAACAAAAACACAAGTTAATTCAAGAAACCACTAATACCTTAATGCTCTATTTGGAATAAAAACAAAAATGGAAGTTGAATAAAAATAAAAATGAAAGTTTATTAAAAATAAAAATAGAAGTTTAATAAAAATGCAAGTTGATTAAAAAAACCACTGATACCTTAACGCTCTATTTGGAAGTTGAATAAAATAAAAATGAAAGTTTAATAAAAATACAAGTTGATTAAAAAACCACTGATACCTTAACGCTCTATTTAGAAGTTGAATAAAAATAAAAATGAAAGTTGAATAAAAACGCAAATTGATTCAAGAAACCACTAATTCCTTAACTTCCATTTTGTCAAAAGAATAAAATTTTTTAATTTATTTTTGTAAAACTCAACATTCATTTTTACAACACTTACTCTCTAAATTAGTGAGTGTTTTGGTAAAATTTATTATTTTGACTTTTTTATTTATTAGGAAAAACACGTGTAAATAAAAATAAAAATGGAAGTTGAATAAAAATAGAAGTTAAATAAAAATAAAAGCGGAAGTTTAATTAAAATGCAAATTGATTCAAGAAACCATTAATTGCTTTTTTAATATTTTTATTCAATTTCCATTTTTATTCCTAAAATTATAATTATAATTCTATTTGGAAGTTGAATAAAAATAGAAGTCGAATAAAGGAAAACAATTTCAAATCTTTTTTTTGAAGAAAAAATTTTAAAATTATAATTATAATTACATAAATTTTTTTTATCCAAACACTTCCATTTTTATTCAACTTCCAAATAAATTTTACCCAAACATTCACTAATTTTTATTCAACTTTCATTTTTATTAAACTTCTATTTTTATTTTTATTTACATGCGTATTTTTATTTTTATTTACATGCGTTTTCCTAATAAATAAAAAAGTCAAAAGAATAAATTTTACCCAAACACTCACTAATTTTGAGAGTAAGTGTAACAAAAATGAATGTTAAGTTTTGAATAGGTAAAAGGAAGTTGAATAAAAATAGAAGTTGAATAAAGGAAAACAATTTCAAATCTGTTTTCTAAAGAAAAAAATTTAAAAATTATAATTATAATTACGTAAATTTTTTTTATAAATTTTTAATTAAGTAAAATTGTACCTTATTCAAACTAAATGGTCTTCCTTTATTCAACTTCCAAATAGTAAGTGTAGTGAAAATGGTTTTTATCAAACTATAAATTTGAAGAAAATAATATTCTACAGAAAACATTACCACCATTTTATCAACACAATTTCCTAACATTAATCAATTCAAAAGAATGAATTTTACCCAAGCACTCACTAATTTTGAAATTAAAAATTATTTTTTTAATATTTATTTTTTTCAAAATAATTTTCATTTTATCAAAACAATTTCAAAAAAAAAAAATTAAAAATCAAACTAAACATGACCATTGTTTAAATTTATTTTTGTAAAACTCAACATTCATTTTTACTACACTCACTCTCTAAATTAGTGAGTGTTTGGGTAAAATTTATTCTTTTGACTTTTTATTTATTAGGAAAATACGTGTAAATAAAAATAAAAATAGAAGTTAAATAAAAATAGAAGTTGAACAAAAATAAAAATGGAAGTTGAATAAAAATGTATTTTTATTTTGATTTACACGTATTTTCCTAATAAATAAAAAAGTCAAAAGAATGAATTTTACCCAAACAATCACTAATTTAGAGTGTAAGTGTAGTAAAAATTAATGTTGAGTTTTACAAAAATAAATTAAACATCGGTCATGTTTAGTTTGATTTTTAATTAATTTTTTTTTGAAATTGTTTTGATAAAATGAAAATTAATTTGATAAAAATATATATTAAACTTCCATTTTTATTTTTATTTACACGTGTTTTCCTAATAAATAAAAAAAGGAAGTTAAACAAAAATAGAAGTTGAATAAAGGAAAACAATTTCAAATCTGTTTTCTAAAGAAAAAAATTTAAAAATTATAATTATAATTACGTAAATTTTTTTTATAAATTTTTAATTAGGTAAAATGGTACCTTATTCAAACTAAATGGTCTTCCTTTATTCAACTTCCAAATAGTAAGTGTAGTGAAAATGGTTTTTATCAAACTATAAATTTGAAGAAAATAATATTCTACAGAAAACATTACCACCATTTTATCAACACAATTTCCTAACATTAATCAATAAATTTTTTTCTTCAGAAAACTGATTTGAAATTGTTTTCCTTTATTCAACTTAAAAATCAAAAATAAAAAAAATAGTTAATTGAATAAAAATAAAAATAAAAATAAAAATAGAAGTTGAATGAAAATGGAAGTTGATTACAGAAAAACTCAACATTTATTCAACACTAAAAAAATTAGGAAAAAAGTCAAAAAATTATTTAAAAATCAAACTAAACATGGCCATATTTTAATTTACGTTTGTAAAACTCAACATTCATTTTTACTACACTTACTCTCTAAATTAGTGAGTGTTTGGGTAAAATTCATTTTTATTCAACTTCCAAATAGAGGATTAAGGTATCAGTGGTTTCTTGAATTAACTTGCGTTTTTATTAAACTTAATTTTTTTTTATTCAACTTCGAAATAGAGCGTTAATATAGCAATCCTAGTTTTGCCCTGTCATTTATTGTATTCCGGACTTGAGTCTATTGGTTGTATGTTGTTGTTTGTATCTCGTTTCCATCCTTTGATTCTCTGTATTTGAGTTTTAGGATGTGTTGGGTGAGTTTGGAACAGGTTGGTTGTGAGTTAGAACAAATGGTTGTTGCCCAGGATTTGGCTTCTTCACTCGAGCGAGGCCTGGGTATTTGCTTCTTCGCTCGAGCGAGAGTTCTTGGGCTCGAACGAGGATTGAGAGTCCTCAGGTTTCTTTTCGGACGCAGCTTCTGCTCGAGCGAGCTTTCTTGCACTCGAGCGAGTCTGGTCTGGTGTGTCTTTTCGCTCGAGCGAGCATTCTTGCGCTCGAGTGTGCGTCTGCGTCTCTTTTGGACCTGAAGGTTGGTATTCTTCGCTCGAGTGACGCTTCTTGCGCTCGAGTGAGCGGGCCCTATGTTTTGTGTTCCTTCGCTCGAGCGAGAACTCTTGTGCTCGAGCGTGCGTCTGGGTTGCAGACCTGAAGCTTCGCTTGAGCGAGGTTCTTTTGTGTCTGGTCATTTGAGCGACCACTCATTTCCTTGAGCGAGCCTCATATATATCAGTTCGCAGCAGCGGGTTTTACATCACTTTTTCATCCACTTTTTATTCCAAACCCTAATATCGACAGCCTCTCTCTGCACACACGCCCTCTCTCTACAAATACTCCATGTTCTAGAGGTTCTCTACCCTAGTTCTTTTGTAAGAAAGCTAGAGTATTGCGTGGGCTTCTTTTTGATCTGAAAAAGTTAGACTTTGGAGCATCTTGGGTTTTCTCTTCATCTCCTTTGAGCTTCTCTATTTGAGGTAGGGATAATCTACTCATTCTTATGAGTTTTAACATAAATTTTAGTCATTTTGTATAAATGGTGAGATTTGGGAAGTTTGGGTAAAGTTAGGGTTTGAAAATTTAAAGTTTGAAATGTATGAAAGAGGGGTTTTCTATTTTTGAACTCCATCCTGTATGTGAGATCTTGAAATGGGGTTATTTGGGTTTAAGTGATGAAATTGAGCCTTAGGGTTGATATTTGAGAAAAAGGGAAATAATGCCCTAATTGGACCTAAGTAGGTCAGTTGTGTAATTAATGAAATTAATTATGAAAATGTGAAATTGAATTGGAAATCATGAAATTGGGAAAATATGAGATGGAATGGTGTTGTTGGATTGATAAATCACTCACCAATGGAAAATGTAATAATTTATTTGTTTAGAAATAATTGCTTTGGGCTATCGGTGGAGGATAGTCTTAATTGTTATAAACATTGCATGATGATTAGGGAAATTGAAACTAATCGATTGGAATATGTCATTGAATATGACGGTTCAGTATAAACATTGAATATGTGATTGAATTAATCATTGTATATGACAACTTGTTTAAATACATTGTATACGTATATGTGTTTGGGAGGAGATAGGGGATGTACTCCATTGTTTGGGAGGAGATAGCGGATGGACTCCATTGATAACTAAGTTGGCCGAAGTGTCCAGGGTGAAACTCCCGAAACCTTATATACATCTAAATGATGTTGATGATTGAAGTGTTGATAATATAGTTGTAGTCTCATTTGAATTGTTTGGATATGTAATGTACCATGTTAAAGAATTGATTTGGATGAGAAAATAGAGATGGATTGAAATACGGTTGTAAATGTTGATTGGTTATGGATTGGATGTATGTTGGTTACATATGTTAAACATTTATCAGATGCTAATGTTTTAGTTATTTCTCATATTATGTTTAGCATATCTCTACTGGGCATTGGCTCACCCTACTTGGGACACCATTTTCAAGTACAGGGGACATGCCGCCTCTACGGGCATAGCTTGGATGGTTTAAAGGCTGAAGGTTTCTTTTTGTTATTATATCTTTTGAATTATATGTAAATTCAAGCCAATGGCTTTATATGTAAAGAGTTAGAACTCTACTTTTGTTGTAACCAAGTTATACTTGGAAAGATGTAAGCCCGTAGGGCATTTGCTTTGTTGATTAACATGTAACATCCTTTGTATAGAACACTCTGATGAATGGAATACAACTTTGCCATAATGTGTATGTATCTTTCGAATGAATGTTTATTGTCATATTTTAAGGGCGTTACAACTTGGTATCATAGTTTACCAGGTTTGAATACTTTGGGTATGTGGGAAGTGGTTAGTACCACAATGGGTTTGTCTCGCTTGTTAGAGACTTAAGTATAATGTTAGGTGCTTATGTGTTGACATGTTTATGTGACTATATGGGTATAGGATTTAGTTTCTAGGATGTTGATCGGGTCTATGGGTTTCTGGGAGTCCTGTTGGAAAGGCACTTGATCACTGCCATTTCTAACTGGAACTCTAGCAACGCCATAGGATGGTCATTATCTGGAAATGAAATTCATAAGTGTTTATGTGATTATGTGCTTACGTGGAGTGAATTACAGTTGTCCATCGTATTAGGACGCGAGTGAAATAGCTTTGGCACATTTGTGAATGTGCTAATGTGTTTGTTACCTTTATTAGGATGTCAGGACGAGGTCGTGGTGGTAGGCGTGGTAGGCCTAGGAGGCAGGAGATGCCTATACTAGATGGGATTCCGGCACAGGAGGAGGGTGTTGGTCAAGCCAACGTGGCTGAGCCAGTAAGCCAACAGGCCATGGGCGCCCTAGCCCGCAAAATGGCAGGAGGATTGAGGGAGTCAATGGACATTCTCCGAGCTAAGAATCAAGTCCAGGCCCATGCAATTAAGGCAGGACCATCTTTTCTTAAGAGAGAGTTCTTCTGGTTGAATTCGGACGAGTTTTTAGGTGATCCCAAAGAGCCATTGAAGGCTGATGAGTGGTTAGAGCAGATAATGAAGACCTTTGAGATGCTTGGCATTGAAGACGAAGGTTTGAAGGTGACCTTGGCGTCCTTCCAGTTGAAGGGAGACGCGGGTCAGTGGTGGAAGTTTCTGCGGAGACGTATTGGAGGAACTTGGGAGGCTTTTGTTGACGCCTTCCAGGAGAAGTTTTTGCCTCCCACTGTTAGAGAGAAGTTGAGGGACCAGTTTTGTTAGCTCAAGCAGCTGAACACACCAGTGGCCGAGTTTGAGGTTACATTCACCAGTTTATCTAGGTTTGCACCTGAGTTAGTGGCGACTGAGGAACGCCGCTGTCTTGACTTTGAGAAGAAGTTGAGGATCAGACTTATGTTTCGAGTGGCTGGGTCCATGATTAGGGAGTATGGGCGCCTTGTGCAGGCTGCTGTCCATCTTGAGACCATTATGCATACATAGGAGGAGAGGATGAGGGGTTCCAGGAGGAGTCAGGATGGCCAGAGGGACGGTAAGAGGCAGAGGGGTCCTAACCCTCAACAGTCCCAGGGAGTACATTCGAGATCTACTTTTCCAGTACCGAGTTCGGGTTCTGGGAGAGGCGGTCAGGGAGACATCACCTGTTACAAAAGTGGTCAATTGGGCCACAAGTCTCCAGCTTGCACGCAAAAGGGAGGAGGGCAGTGTGCAGCTTTATCTTTGGCTCATTCTTAGGGCCAGAGTCAGGGCAGAGGCCAGCCGCTCACTTGTTATCTTTGTGGGCAGGCGGGGCACCTGAAGAGGTTTTGTCCGTAGTCGGGTGGCACATTTGGTGCGTCTGGTTTGAGACAGACACAGAGTTATCAGCCAGCTCAGTCAGTTCAAGCCTCGAGGGCCAATCAGGGAGCCTCTTCGGCTCAGTCTATGCAGCAGTCTTATGCTCCGAGAGATGAGCAGGTGGATCAAAGACCTACAAGGTGCGTGTATGCTGTTACAGTGCCAGACCTAGTACCGACTCCATCAGTAGTGAGAGGTACCTTTTTGTTTTGTAACTCAGTTGCTAATGTGTTGATTGATACGAGTGCATCCCATCCCTTTATTTCTTCTGCATTTGTATCTCTTTTGGGATTGGAGTTGGCACAGTTAGCATCTCCTATTTGTGTTCTGTCACCTGTTGGGGGTGAGCTGGTGTTGAAATAGGGGTGTCGGGGTTGTGATATAGAGGTCGTTGATCGTCGGCTTCCCTTTTCTTTTATGTTGATGGATATGTCTGGGTTTGATGTGATTTTGGGTATGGACTGGCTATCGTTATACTGGGCTGGGTTACTGTATGTACCTTGAGCGGAGATTGTTTTCATTTCTTGGGAGATCGGGTTGGTAGAGTTTTACCACCGGTGTATGATTTGTGAGGGCGGAGTGAGCTTTATTGTCTTCTCGCTAGCTTTATGAGTAGTGAGTGTGATGAGACCCGGGCTGAGTTGCCAATGGTGGTTTGTGAGTACTCGGACGTCTTTCCCGAGGATCTTGTTAGTTTACCACCCCATCGAGAGATTGAGTTCTTTATTGACTTAGTGCTTGGCACGGCACCGATTTCCATGGCACCGTATCGTTTTGCCCCAGCCGAGTTGAGTGAGTTGAAGATTCAACTCCAAGAGTTACTAGATAAGGGTTTTATCTGCCCTAGTACTTCACCTAGGGGAGCACCGGCCCTCTTTGTTAAGAAGAAAGATGGGGCTTTGAGACTTTGCATAGATTACCGAAAGTTGAACCGGGCTACGGTTAAGAGCAAGTACCCTATGCCTCGTATAGATGATCTGTTTGATCAGTTGAAAGGATCCTGTTGTTTCTCTAAGATAGACTTGAGATCGGGTTACCATCAGTTGAGGGTCAGGGAGGAGGATATCTTGAAGATGGCATTCTGTACGCGGTATGGCCATTATGAGTTTCTGGTGATGCCTTTCAGGCTTACCAATGCACCGGCTGTGTTTATGGACTTGATGAATCGAATTTTCTGAGAGTTCTTAGACCGCTTCGTAGTCGTCTTTATGGACGACATTTTGATTTATTCACCTTCTGAGGAGGAACACGAGGAACATTTGTGAGTGGTGCTTGAGTTGTTTAGAGCCCATAAGCTGTATGCTAAGTTTGGGAAGTGTGAGTTCTGGCTAAGAGAGGTTAAGTTCTTAGGCCATGTGATATCCGGGGAAGGGGTGACTGTAGATTCATCCAAGATAGAGGCAGTGCAGGATTGGGCACAGCCCAAGAGTGTCTTTGAGATCCGCAGTTTTCTGGGATTGGCCGGGTATTACCGTCGGTTTGTGAAGGATTTCTCCAGGCTAGCTTCGTCTTTGACTAAATTGACACAGAAAAGGGTCAAATTTGTATGGAGTGAGACTTGTGAAAAGTCATTCCAAGAGCTTAAAATTAGACTTGCCACTGCTCCAGTCTTGATTATTCCGGAGAGGGATTTGGGTTATGCAGTATATTGTGACGCCTCACGAGAGGGTTTGGGTTGTGTGCTAATGCAAGAGGGGAAAGTAGTAGTCTATGGCTCGCCTCAGTTGAAAACAGACGAGAAGAACTACCCTACTCATGACCTAGAGTTAGCAGCTGTGATTTTTGCCTTGAAGATTTGGAGGCACTACCTGTATGGTGAGAGATTCGAGGTATTCTCAGATTATAAGAGTCTAAAGTACCTGTTTACACAGAAAGACTTGAATCTGAGGTAGAGAACGTGGATGAAGTTTATAGAGGATTATGACTTCGAGTTACATTATCATCCATGAAAGGCCAATGTTGTGGTCGATGCCCTAAGTAGGAAGTCCATTAGTGATGTAGCTTACATTGCTGTCCGAGAGTGGGAAATGTTGGGTACTATTGGTGAGTTTGACCTGCTTCTGGGTGAGTCTGTTGACTCTGCAGCCTTATTTTCTGTAGTTGCACAACCTATACTTGTGAATCGAGCGTTAGAGGTGCAGAAGGGTGACCTTGAGGTAGAATCCCTCTGGGAGAAGATCTCCAGTGGAAAAGTAGAGAAGGGCTTGACGGTGTATCCCGACCTGAGTATGAGGTACCGAGACCGCTTGTTTTTGCTGGAGTCTTTTTGAGAGGAAGTACTCCAAGAGTTTCACCATTCACGCCTTGCGGTGTATCCGGAAGGCACGAAGATGTATCAGGATCTGAGTCGCCAGTTTTGGTGTAGAGGTATGAAGAAAGATGTGGCGGTGTTTGTGTCAAAGTGCCTTACTTGTCAGCAAGTGAAGGCCGAGCATTAGAGGCCAGCGGGTTTGTTACAACCCTTGCCTATAGTTGAGTGGAAATGGGAGTACGTCACGATGGATTTTGTCGTGGGTCTTTCGAGGACTCAACGGGGTAGTGATACCATTTGGGTGGTAGTTGACCGGTTGACTAAGTCGGCGCACTTTATTCCTATGCGCGTGAGAGATTTGGTAGATCATCTTGCCGACTTGTAAATTCGGGACATAGTGAGGTTGCACGGGGTCCCAGTGTTGATTATCTCAGATAGAGATCCGCGTTTTACTGCTAGATTGTGGCAGAGTTTGCAGAGTGCCTTGGGCACTAGATTAACTTTTAGCATGGCTTACCATCCTCAGACTGACGGACAGTCCGAGCGCACTATTCAGATCTTTAAGGATATGCTTCGAGGCTGTGTCGTTGACTTTAAAGGGTCGTAGGAGAGACACTTACCCTTAGTGGAGTTCGCTTACAACAACAGTTTCCAATCAAGTATTGGCATGGCACCGTTTAAGGCCTTGTATGGCCAACCATGTAGGTCTCTAGTGTGTTGGGCCGAGGTGGATGATGCACCTCTGTTGGGCTTGGAGTTGGTGCGGGAAACGACGGAGAAAGTTGAACTTATCCGTAAGAGGTTCATTACAGCCCAGAGTCCCCAAAAGAGTTATGCTGATCATAGGAGGAGGCCTTTGCCATTCGAGATGGGTGATCACGTCTTTCTGAAAATATCACCGAGACGGGGTTTGATGAGGTTTGGGAAGAGTGGGAAGTTGTCCCCTTAGTTTATTGGCCCTTTTAAGATCCTTGAGAGGATTAGGGAGGTTGCCTACCATTTAGCATTGCCGCCGCAACTTTTCGGAGTGCATGATGGGTTTCATGTTAGTATGCTTCGGAAGTATGAGCCGGATCCATCACATGTATTGGATCGGATGGACTTAGAGGTAGATGAGGGTGGCTCATATGAGGTGAGACCGGTGTGGGTCTTGGATAGACGGGACCAAGTTTTGCGAGGCAAGACGATTCCCTTGGTGAAGGTCTTGTGGAAACATCACGGGGTTGAGGAAGCTACTTGGGAACGTGAATTAAAGGTCCGAGAGAAATATCCAGACCTATTTGTTAATGTTTGAGTATATGTTGGAATTTTGGTTTTGTTGATAAACTCAAAGAACATTGAATATGTTTTGGGTTGTAAGACATTGTATATGTTTTGGATTATGGAAGTATTGTATTTGTTGAATATGTCTCGAAAATGCAAATTTAAGTTTAACATTGTATATGTTAAATGTGTTATAGAAATTCAAATATGTTATTAACATTGAATATGTTATGAAGATATGGAATATATGTGTTGAAGATGGTGAATGTCAAAAGAATGCATGTTGATAATGCATAAGGAGCTATATTTTGTAAACTTGTTCTCTTGAAAAGCGATGGATTGACCGGGTGTGGGTCATGGTGATGAAGGTTGAATAGTAATCATGTTGAACAATTGAAATAGTAATGGTTCTGAAACTTCTATAAAATTTTGGGGATGAAATTCTTTAAGGGGGGAAGGTTATAGCGATCCCAGTTTTCCCCTGTCGTTTATTGTATTTCGGACTCGAGTCTATTGGTTGTATGTTGT
This sequence comes from Camellia sinensis, assembly GCF_004153795.1. NCBI lineage: Eukaryota > Viridiplantae > Streptophyta > Magnoliopsida > Ericales > Theaceae > Camellia > Camellia sinensis. The sequence goes on along the minus strand of NW_021024633.1, from coordinate 347,290 downwards.
TGTTTGTATCTCGTTTCCATCATTTGATTCTTTGTATTTGAGTTTTGGGATGTGTTGGGTGAGTTTGGAACAGGTTGGTTGTGAGTTAGAACAAATGGTTATTGTCCAGGATTTGGCTTCTTCGCTTGAGAGAGGCCTGGGTATTTGTTTCTTCGCTCGAGCGATAGTTCTTGCGCTCAAGCGAGGATTGAGGGTCTTAAGGTTTCTTTTCTGACGCAGCTTCTGCTCGAGCGAGCTTTCTTGCGCTCGAGCGAGCCTGGTTTGGTGTGTCTCTTCGCTCGAGTGAGCACTCTTGCGCTCGAGCGTGTGTCTGCGTCTCTTTTGGACCTGAAAGTTGGTATTCATCGCTTGAGCGACGCTTCTTGCGCTCGAACGAGTGAGCCCTATGTTTGTGTTCCTTCACTCGAGCGAGAACTCTTGCGCTCAAGCATGCGTCTGGGTTGCAGACCTGAAGCTTCGCATTGTTCGCTCGAGCGACGTTTCTTGCGCTCGAGCGAGGTTCTTTTGTGTCAGGTCACTCGAGTGACCACTCCTTCACTCGAGCGAACCTCGTATATATCAGTTCGCAGCAGCGGGTTTTACATCACTTTTTCATCCACTTTTTATTCCAAACCCTAATATCGATAGCCTCTTTCTCCACACACACCATCTCTCTACAAATACTCCATGTTCTAGAGGTTCTCTACCCTAGTTCCTTTGTAAGAAAGCTAGAGTATTGCATGGGCTTCTTTTTGATTCGAAAAAGTTGGACTTTGGAGCATCTTGGGTTTTTCTCTTCATCTCCTTTGAGCTTCTCCATTTGAGGTAGGGATAATCTACTCTTTCTTATGAGTTTTAACAAAAATTTTAGTCACTTTGTATAAATGGTGAGATTTGGGAAGTTTGGGTAAAGTTAGGGTTTGAAAATTTAAAGTTTGAAATGTTTGAAAGAGGGGTTTTCTATTTTTGGACTCCATCGTGTATGTGAGGTCTTGAAATGGGGTTATTTGGGTTTAAGTGATGAAATTGAGCCTTAGGGTTGATATTTGAGAAAAAGGGAAATAATGCCCTAATTGGACCTAAGTAGGCCAGTTGTGTAATTAATGAAATTAATTATGGAAATGTGAAATTGAATTAGAAATCATGAAATTGGAAAAATATAAGATGGAATGGTGTTGTTGGATTGATAAATCACTCACCGATGGAAAATGTAATATTTTATCTGTTTGATAGATTTATTTATCTGTTTAGAAATAATTGCTTTGGGCTATCGGTGGAGGATAGTCTTAATTGTTGTAGACACTGCATGATGATTAGGGAAATTGAAATTACTCGATTGGAATATGTCATTGAATATGACGGTTCGGTATAAACATTGAATATGTGATTGAATTAGTCATTGGATATGACAACTTGTTTAAACACATTGTATATGTATATGTGTTTGGAAGGAGATAGGGGATGTACTCCATTATTTGGGAGGAGTAGGGGATGTACTCCATTGTTTGGGAGGAGATAGAGGATGGACTCCATTGATAACTAAGTTGGCCGGAGTGTCCTGGGTGAAAGTCCCGAAACCTTATATACATCTGAATGATGTTGATGATTGAAGTGTTGATAATATGAGTTGTAGTCTCATTTGAATTCTTTGCATATATAATGTACCATGATAAAGAATTGATTTGGATGAGGAAATAGAGATGGATTGAATATAGCTGTAAATGTTGATTGGTTATGGAACGGATGTATGTTGGTTATATATGTTAAACATTTATCGGATACTAATGTTTTAGTTATTTCTCATATTATGTTTAGCATATCTCTACTGGGCATTGGCTCACCCTACTTGGGACACCATTTTCAGGTACAGGGGACATGCCGCCTCCAAGGGCATAGCTTGGATGGTTTAGAGGTTGAAGGCTTCTTTTTGTTATTATATCTTTTGAATTAAATGTAAATTCAAGCCAAGGGCTTTATATGTAAAGAGTTAAAACTCTACTTTTGTTGTAACCAAGTTATACTTGAAAAGACGTAAGCCCGTAGGGCATTTACTTTGTTGATTAACATGTAACATCCTTTGTATAGAACACTCTGATGAATGGAATACAACTTTGCCATAATGTGTATGTATCTTTCGAATGAATGTTTAATGTTATAATTTAAGGGCGTTACAGTTAAGGTATCAGTGGTTTCTTGAATCAACTTGCGTTTTTATTCAACTTCCACTTTTATTCAACTTCCTTTTTTATTTTTATTTTTATTTAATCGTGTTTTCCTAGTAAATAAAAAAGTAAATGGAAGTTGAATAAAGGAAAACAATTTCAAATCTGTGGTTTTTTGAATCAACTTGCGTTTTTATTCAACTTCCATTTTTATTCAACTTTCAAATCTGTCATTTTTTTAACTTCCAAATAGAAATGGAAGTTGAATAAATAAAATGGAAGTTAAATAAAAAACCTTAACGCTCTATTTTAATTTATAATTATAATTAGGGGAAAAAAAAATTTGACATGACCATTTTTGTTAGGAAAACAAAAATAAAAATGGAAGTGCAAGTTGAATAAAAACGCAAGTTGAATAAAAATAAAAATGGAAGTTAAATAAATAAAATGGTGGTTTATTTTTATTTATAATTATAATTAGGTAAAAAAAAATTATTTGACATGACCATCTTTATTAGGAAAACAATTTTATTCAAAATTATTTAAAAAATACATTCAACTTGCGTTTTTGACCATTTTTATCCAAACACTCACTAATAATTCTTTTTATTTTTGAATATCGATGATAATTATTAGGAAGTGTCAACAAAAAAGTGAAAAAATGGATTTATTTGTTTTTATTCAACTTCCATTTTTATTTTTATTTACATGTGTTTTCCTAATAAATAAATTAATCAACTTTTTTTTTTATTAAAAATGGAAGTTGAATTTTTTTTTGAAGTGGTTTCTTGACTACATTTTTAATTTTTAATTTTATTCAACTTCCATTTTTATTTTTATTCAACGTCTGTTTTTATAATTAACTTACAAATAGAGCTTTAAGGTATCAGTGGTTTTTTGAATCAACTTGCATTTTTATTCAACTTGACAAAAAAATTTTTTAGAGAGTAAGTGTAGTAAAAATCATTTTTTTTTTACCTTATCAATTGAATAAAGGAAAACAATTTCAAAATAAAAATGAATAAATTTTTACCTTAACGCTTTATTTGGAAGTTGAATAAAAATGGAAATTGAAATAAAAATGGAAGTTGAATAAAAATAAAAGTAAAAATAAATCTGTTTTCTGAAGGAAAAAAATTTACTATAGTTACGTTTTTATTCAACTTCCAAATAGAGCGTTAAGGTATCAGTGGTTTAATAAAAACACAACTTGCGTTTGTATTCAACTTCCATTTTTTATTCAACTTCCAAATAGAGCATTAAGATATCAGTGGCTTCTTGAATCAACTTGCGTTTATTTTTTATAGCGATCCCGGTTTTGCCCCGACCTTCTTTGTGTCTCGGACTTGGGTTCCGTGGTTGAAGATCGTATCCTTATCTTGTTATTCTCTTTTGACTCTTTGGATTTGAGTTTTGGATTATGTTGGGCGTGTTTGGAACAGGTTGATTGTTAGTTGGTCTAGAATGTTGTTGCCCAAATTTTGGCTTATTCGCTCAAGCGAGCCTTGTGTAATCTGCTTCTTCGCTCGAGCGAGACTTCTTGCGCTCGAGCGAGAATTGAGAGTCCTTAGGTTTCCTTCCAGACGCAGCTTTTCTGGGGAGGGAGAAGTTCTTCGTTCGAGCAAGACTTCTTGCGGTCGAGCAAGCTTTGTGTTAGTTGTTACTATGCTCGAGCGAGGCTTCTTGCGCTCGAGCGTGCGTCTGCGTCTATGGCAGACCTGAAGCTTTGCATTCTGCGCTCGAGCGACGCCTCTTGCGCTCGAGTGAGGTCACTTGTTGTGTCTGGTCGCTTGAGCGACAACTCCTTCGCTCGAGCGAGGACTGTATATATCAGTTTGTAGCCGAGGAGTTTTACATCACTTTTTGAATCTCTTTTTGCTAAAAACCCTATATCGACTGTTTCTCTCTCTAAAAGTCCAACTTCTCTCTACAAATCCCTTAGAATCTAAGAGTTTTTACCCTAGTCCCTTTGTTAAAAAGGTAGAGTTCTGCGTGGGCTTCTATTTGATTCGAAAAAGGTGGAGTTTGGCCATCTTCAAAGTTTCTCCCTTCTTCTCCTTTGAGCTTCTACACTTAAGGTAGGGATATTCTACTTTTTGTTATGGGTTTTAACCTAGATATTTGTCATTTGTATAAATGGAGGGATTTGGGAGTGATTTGGGTAAAAGTTAAGGTTTGGGCTCTAAACTAAAGAGGGTTTTTCATGTTGATTTACAAAGTAACCTTGGGGGTTTATGTATGAGGTTCTTTATTGTTGAAATGGTGAGATTTGGACCTATGGGTTGATGTTTTGGAATAGGGGGAAAATTTCCTTAAGTTGAGTTGAAATAACTATTTGTGTAAATAATGAATTTGGTTTAGGAATTATGAAATAAGGGGAATATGTGATTGAATGGTGTAGTTTGGTTTGATAAATCACACACCTTCGAAAAAGTTGATAATTTATCTGTTGATAGATTTGTTTATCTGCTTAGAAAATATCTGTTTTGGGCTATCGGTGGAGGATAGCTATGATTGTTGTAGAAACTGCATGAGGACTAGGTAAATTGGAACTAGTCATATGAATATTGTCATTGAATATGACGGATTGATTAAATTGTTGAATATGTGAATTTTGGTAGTCATTGTATATGACATGCCTTTACATACATTGTATATGTATCGTTGTTTGGGAGGAGATATGGGATGTACTCCATTGTTTGGGAAGAGATAGGGGATGAACTCCATTGATAATTAAGTTAACCTTAGTATCTAGGGTGAAAGTCCCGAAATTATACATATATGGGTGACTGTCATGACCCGAACCTGCCCCCATGGATTAAGGTCATAACCGGTTAGTAATCAGGAGATTACCTATGACCTCTAACCAATTAGAACGTATTTGAACAGAGTTAAGGGGCCAAAACGGAAGCAAATTTAAAATTTTTGTCCATAGAGCTGTGCTTACATGGCACATCATAACAATATATATATATATATATATATGTTAATAACTCACATCAAAGGAATAATAACACAAAGTTCTATACATACAGGATCATTCAAGTCTAAGTTAGTCAAACCAAAGTTTATATACAAAGGTGATCCAACGTTTTCGCCATCGTAGCAAAATTATAACAAAAGAGCAAAAGGGGCAAAGACGAGTCTCGTGCGTGAGACGTTTGGGCTAACTCGTCAAAACCTTGACTATTTTTTGCATATTTCACCGAGGCTGGGTTTGGATATCTTTTGGCTCACCTACATACACATGAATGAGCGTGAGTGAAAGCCCAATGAATAATATCAAATAAAGAAGATACACGAATGAGATTCACATTAGGCGATTCAAGCCCGAACATATCAAACGGCCTCTGGCCCACTTTGTTTCTTAACAAACGGCCTCAAGCCCAAATCATTAATGTCCAACGGCCTTTGGCCCAATCATTTATGTCAAACGGTGTCCGACGGCCTTTGGCCCAATCATTCATGTCAAACGGCCTTTGGCCTAATTATTCATATCAAGTAGTGTCTGATGGCCTTTGGCCCAATCATTCATGTCAAATGGCCTTTGGCCCAATCATTCATATCAAACAGTGTCCGACGGCCTTTGGCCCAATCATTCATGTCAAACGGCCTTTGGCCCAATCATTCATATCAAACGATGTCTGACGGCCTTTGGCCCAATCATATGGCATAACAAATATTTGTCCACAATTCTGTTTAACAAACTTATAAGACTGATACGGAAATAAGCAATTGGACAAATAACATACTTCAAATATCTTTACTAAGATATTACTCACAGTGTTCTGCCGGTGGATTTGCCCTGGAGCTCGACCCTACACATTACATAACACATATGGGTCACAATTGATTCAATCTACTCTTAATCTATACATCCCTCTTAGGCTTCTTTCTTATTCTTTTAATTCATTCATAATGTTCAATACATGCCTAAGAGTTCTTGGAAGTGAAAGAGAACAGAAAATGAAACATAGAACACCTTTACAAAATTTCTGAAACAGGGGCCCCGCTCGAGCGTGGGTTCCGTCGCTCGAGCGAACCCCCATGGTCTGCAAAAGTACTGGTTGCCTCATATTCACGCTCGAGCGCTAATTCGGACACTCGAGCTGAGGGTCAAACATATGCCTTGGACGCTTAAGCGTGATTCTCTCCGCTCGAGCGGACGACATTGTCTGCAAAACTGCTGGGAGCTAGCATTTCACGCTCAAGCGGCCATTACCCCGCTCGAGCGGACATGATGAATTATGGGTTTTCTAGAATCGTTCTTGAAGCTCAAATTCAACATTCAAAGGTTCCAAATCTCGAATTTAAGCACCAAAAACATGGGAAATGATCACATAACATGAGAGCATAGGATATTCGAGACCAATTATTCAGAACCATGATCAAATTCTCAAATTAACCAACAAAACACATAGCTTCATAATTAAACTTCAATATACATATGATCAAACTCCATAAACTCCATGGATTACACATGCATGTGTACTATAGACTTTAATACCATTTCAAATGGCACAAATGATGTTTATACTCATGAAGCTCAACAAAACCATGCTTGCATGTATGATTCAACACTCAATTTCTCATATTCAACTTGTTACATGCTTAATTATGCAATTTCATGGCAATTCTATGTATGCATGTGCATATAAACTTCAATTTCATCATGATCCACACCATTCATGTTCTTGATTACCATTTAACCTTGATTTCACAAAATCACAAACTCAACTCATAAATTACTCACCTAGAAATCCCAATCTTCACAAATTCTAGTTAATTCTTGACTTGATCTTCAAGATTTCAAGCTTCTAGATTAATTCTTTAACTTGAGCTCCCTGTCTCTCTCTATCCGGCACACTCACACACTCTCTCTAGAGTGTAATCTCAGCAAAATGAATTCAAAGGGGGAGGAGTGAGTGTATAGAGGCCTATTTATAGGCTCTTTTAATCAAATTGATTAAGGCTAAGTAATTGAGCTTAATTAATCGTTCTGAATCTAGTTATTTTGATCCAAATCAATTTCATATTAAATTTCACCATAGGCTCTAAAAATTACGCCAATCATAATGGCGTAGTCAATTTCAATTTCTGTAGCCGATAAGGCCTTCAATTTAAATTCTAAAGCAGAAAATTAGACAGATTTTCCTATGGAGAACAGATAGAAATTCAAACCACATATATTCATATAAATGGCACTCAAAAATCATATCAAACTCATAATCACAATCATAATTAAGATTAACTAGCATAGTACAGACCAGGGTTATCACAATGCCGGTTCCCTCGTATGTGATTCCGTAAAATGGCAAGAAAATGGAAGTGTTGAATAATGTTTGTTATTGAAGTGTTGATAAATGAGTTGTAGTCTCGTTTTGAATTGTTTAGATAACAATGAACTATGTCAATGAATTGATTTGGGTATATGAATAGAAATGGATTGAAATACGGATGTCGATATTGATTGGTCATGGAAAAGGTGTAAGTTGGTTTACTAGTATTGAACATTTATCTGATGCTGATAGCTTAGTTAATTCTCATATATTGTTTAGTATATCTCTACTGGGCTTTGGCTCACCCTATTTGGGAAACCATTTTCAGGTACAGGTGACATGCCACCTCTAAGGACATAGCTTAGGAGGCTTAGGGGCTGAAGGCTCCACTTTTGTGATTTCATTTTGTGTTGAATGTTTATTCAAGCTGAGGGCTTTACTTGTATAAGGACTAGATTCTTCTTTTGTTGTAACCAAGTGAAGTCTTGGAAAGATGTAAGCCCTTAGGGCATTTATTTTGTTGTTCTCAATTAGAGTTACATACTATAGTTTCAAGATGAACGTTTATGAAAGTGTAATGCATGTGATATCTTTTGTAATATTAACTCTGATGAATGAAAATATAACATTTCTATTATGTCTATAGATCTTGTGAATGATTGATTATATCATATTTTGAGGGCGTCACAACTTGGTATCAGAGCGTACCGAGTTTGAATACTTTGGGTATGTGGGAAGTGGTTAGTACCATAATGGGTTTGTCTCGATTGTTAGAGACTTAAGTATGATGTTATGTGCTTATATGATAACATGTTTATTTGACTATATGGGTATGGGATTTAATTTCTGGGATGTTGATCGGGTCCATGGGTTTTTGGGAGTCCTGTTGGAAAGGCACTTGATCATTGCCGTTTCTAACTGGAACTCTAGCGACGCCATGGGACGGTCATTATCCGGAAATGAAATTTGTATGTGTTTATGTGATTATGTGCTTATGTGGAATGAATTACAGTTGTCCATCGTATTAGGACGCGAGTGAGATATCTGTAAATGTGCTAATCTCTTTGTTACCTTCATTAGGATGTCAGGATGAGGTCGTGGCAGTAGGCGTGGTAGGCCTAGGAGTTATAGCGATCTGGGTTTTTCCCCATTATTTATTGTATTCTGGACTCGAGTTCCATGGTTGTATGTTGTTGTCTATACCTTACTTCCATCCTTTATTCTTTGTATTTGAGTTTTGGGATGTGTTGGGTGAGTTTGGAACAGGTTGGTTGTGAATTGGAACAAAGAGTTGCTGCCCAGGTTTTGGCTTCTTCGCTTGAGCGAGGCTTTTTGCGCTCGAGCGAGCCTTGGGTATTTGCTTCTTCGCTCGAGTGAGGGTTCCTGCGCTCGAGCGAGACTTCTGTGGTGTCTCTCTTCGCTTGAGCGAGCATTCTTGCGCTCGAGCGTGCGTCTGCATCTCTGCATGTCATATTTGAGCTATTTGCATGATATGGAATCATTTGGTAGGTAATTTCAGACCATAAAATTCTGCCATGCTCTCATGATTGTGTTTAAGAGTTGTGCCCTTATGCATTATTTGCGAGCTAATTCGGGGCCTATCTTTCTTGCCATCTTTGTTGCGAGTTTAGCTTGTTTTTGCTACCATTTTGACCTACCTTAGGTCATTTGAGCATTGCTTGGTATGGTTGTAGTGTAAAACCCTCGACTAGCTTTGTATTTCGGGTCTCTTGGCATGCTTTATTTGAGCTATTTCCATGATATGGCATCACTTGGCAGATGATTTCAGTGCTTGTACCTATGCCGTACTCTCATATTCGTCATTTCTTCATTTTGTTTGAGAGTTGACCTTTATGCCTTGTTGACGAGCCATTGCATGAGCACAAGTTCTTTGCCTTTTTGTGCCTAAGTTTTGGTGTGAAATGGCCTCTATTTGGGCATGGTTGAGGTCTGTTCACTTTAGTCCAAGTCCATTAAGCATGATTGATTGCATGTTGTTTGCATGCTATGTTGTCCATTGCATTGTGTATGCCTTATCCTTTGCATTGTGTATGCTTAGGTCACATTGCATTGAGTATACCATCATTGCATTGTCCATGCTAATTGGTACTTGCATTGTGTATGCCATGTTACTTGTTGCTTGCATTTGTTTCGATTAAGTGTTAATCTGAGCATGAGAAACGAGGGATGTTTCATACTCGAAGTGATAAAACGTGCCTCAATTCTCGGTCGCCAACACTCTTGACTATACATGATGGAGTTTTAGGCTTTATGTGTTCATGTGTGCATTCATTTCATATTGAGTTGTGCAATTTGGCTCCTCGGCCATCATGCATCGAGATGCATGATTGGTGGCCCGAGGGCCGAGAACCACACCCTCTTGAGCTTATGTAATGAGAGGGAGGGTGGTTGTGCATACATGTGTTGCAAATACTTTGCCATGCCCCTTTCTTGCTCTCTATTGTAGCAAACCAGAAACCAGCAGCAAAAACTGGTCGGCTGACCAGATAAAGTGGCTAATGGGTTGACTTAGTTTTGGATGATCCTGTCTGTACAGAACTTTATGGTACTGTGTATCTATTGTGAGTTATTAATGTATATGTGTATGGTTTGTTTTAATGTGCCATGTAAGCACAGCTCTAAGGACAAAGTTTCAAATTGCTTCCGTTTGGCCCCCATTAACTCTATTAAAATATGTTGTTTTGGTTTGAGGCCGTAGGTAATCTTATGATTACTGGCCGGTTATGTCCTTAACCCACGGGGGCGGGTTCGGGTCATGACAATCAATGTGGAATAAATGCAACAAAAACATATGAATGCCTAGAGCTCTATCATGTTGGATCAAGAGTGTCGGTGACTGAGGATTGAGGCACATTTCGTCACTTCAAGTACGAACGTCCCTCGGTCCTCGTGTTTGGTTTGACACCCCAAACCAAACACAATGCAGTGCATGCAACCAAGTACAATGCAACATGGAAATGCAAGGCAATGTAACATGAGCAAGACAAATGCAATGCAATGCAACCTAACATGTAAACAACATGATATACAATAAGTGTGCAATATGACTATGCAACCTAGATATGCAAACATACAATGTGATAGGCATACAACAATGATACCAACAATAAGTATGCAACAACATGCAATGCGATAAGCATACAACAATACACAAACCGCATGATCCATGGACTTATATTGAAAATGGATAGGCCTCAGTCATACTAAAACAGTGGCCAAAAGTGCTAAAATGATGGTAAGAAGAGCATGAAAATGCAAGACAATCATGGATACCAATTGGCCCAAGCGTTAAGGCATAAAGAGGACAACTCTTAAGCACACTTAAAGAGTAGCAAACATGGACATATGACAGCACCATAAGCTCTGAAATGATGTTAGGAATGATGTCAAATCACACATATAACACAAACAAAGCATGCAAGAAGGCTCAAAGCTTGAAGCTAGCCAAGAGACTCAAACCATGACCATGTAAGGCAAGCCCCGAGGGCCAAGGGGACCCAAAATAGTCCCAAGGTAGGTCAAGATGAGACCAAAACCAAGCTTAAACCTAGCCAACACAAGCTAGAATACAACTTCAAAAGGCATGAGGCAAACAAGGCTACAATGGGGTGTTACACTACACCTAACAATACCAAACATGGCATGATTTAAACAATGGAAAACAGAGTTATGGCATATCAAAATAAGCCCAAAAACCCACTTAGATGGCATCCCAAAGACCTAAGCATGGAGACATACACAATGGTCCATTCATGAGACATAAAACACCAACTCTTCAAGGCTTTGAAAGGATGATAAATGCAAGTGTATGGCTACACTACATGGACTAAAATCACATATGGGATGATGCCAAATCATGAAAAAGGTCTAAGTAGTGCATGCTAATGGCTTGGGCACTCGAAGCTAACAAGCTAGGATGTATGGTAGCTATACAAAGCAATGTATCTATGATCAAAACAACATGAAACAAAGCTTTAGCATGCTGAAATATGACTAAAAGTTCCTTTGAGTGGAGCCAAAGTGTGCAAGCATGATGGTCTAAATGCAAGGTGCATGTTAAGGCAAATAAGAGGATTACTAAATAAATGCATGATGTATGTAAGAGGCTATCAAACCAACTTAAAACAGAGGTATAGCATGACCAAATAACATCAAATACTTGCTGAAATGAAGCAAAAACATGTTAATCAAACATGCTACCATTACAAGCCATTAATACAAGCAAATGAGACACAAGGAGAGAAGGATGACCCAAAATGCCAAACAAGGCCTAAGAGGGGGTAGACAACCCCCAACCCAAAAGAGACCTTAAACAATCATCTTAATCATATAAAAATAGAACTTTTTTCAGTTTATAGTTAAGCTTGAAACAATATGCAAATATATCTAAAAGCTTAAGCCAAAATGGGGAAACAAAAGGTTAGTTGTTCACCCTTGAAGAACCACCTTCAAGAACACAACTCCAGCCACTCCCTTGGATCAAAACCAGCTCAAGAACTCTGAAACCAACTTCCTAGTGCCTCAGCAACCAAAGGAAGGTATTCTACTAGGTGCTCTAGTAAAAAAGTATGAACAAAAACACACTTTAGGTCACAAACACACACACAAATATATAGAGAGAGGGACATATAGAGAGAGATATATATATCTTCTATATCAATTTGCTGAACCTGTGGAAAGGGAGGGGAGACTCCCCTCTTATACGAAATCAAATTCAAAGCTTCTTAGAGAAGCTAAGTTTTGGTTCAAATCCCTCCATAGCTGGCATGCACAATGCCTGAAAAAGGCAAAGAAAAGGCCTCAGCCACAAAATATGGCCGATCGACCAAAATAAGTGCCGATCGACCAACAAAAGTGCCGACCGGCCAACATTTATCGCCGATGGCACGGAAACAAGGCCAATGGCATCATGCCATAGCCGATGGGGTGTGGGGATGGCCAACAAGCCACCCCCTTTCCTCAGAAGTAAAAACACAAGTTCTTGGTCCACAACCAAGCACAAAACAGACGAGTTAAGAGATCTTACGGCGAGGCGTGCAACCGAGACCTTTGGGAACTCAAAACGAACACGAGCATGGATGATCTTCGAGTGTTCAAACGATGACGTCCAAGTCTTAAGGACGGTCAAAAATGGGGTGTCTACAACATGCTATCTCAACCTATGGGGCTTCCATACAGATTTCAAGTCGGGGATACACCCCTGGGTATTTAAACCAGACTTTAGTCTCGGAAATCCCGAACCTTTGCGTTCTAGGCAACAGCCATTCGAACTCTAGTTTCCACCGTCGCAGTTGGTCTCCTAGGAACTCATTGCGAACACAACCAAGATGCCTCTGGCAGGGAATGGTACTTAAAAAGAGCACTTCTGATTGGCTTTCTGGCTTTGAAGCAGGCTTGAGCTTGGAGTAGAGGCACACTCATACTTTGGAGCATTAACAAGGCCTGAAGGGCTACATCCGGAGTATAATCACGGAATTTTCTGAAGTTGAAACACACTCAGATGCTCCAAATTTTCCCTCTTTTCTTTTGCTTTGCTATCTAGAACCCATATAGCTTTACATAGGTCCTGGTTTTAAACTCGGTACGCTTTGATACCAAGTTATAACGCCCTCAAAATAAAGTATATGAGAACCATTCATATAATCCATAAACATAGAAGAAATATTATATTTTCAATCATCAGAGTCTTCTTTACAAACAATAGTACATGTTAGCAACAAAATGAGTGCCCTACGGGCTTACATCTTTCCAAGTAATAACTTGGTTATAACAAAAGAAGAGTTCTAACTCTTTACATATAAAGCCCTCGGCTTGAATTTACATTAATCATCAAATCAAAATAACAAAACATGGAGCCTTCAACTCCTAAACCTCCCAAGCTAAGACCTTGGAGGCGGCATGTCCCCTATACCTGAAAAATGGTGTCCTAAGCAGGGTGAGCCAAAGCCCAGTAGAGATATGCTAAACCAAATATGAGAATTAACTAAAACATTAGCATCTGATAAATGTTTAACACTTGTAAACCAACTTACATTCTTTTCATAACTAATCAACATTTACATTCATATTTCAATCCACTTCCATTTATTTATCCAAACAATTCAAAATGAGACTACAACTCATATTGTCAACACTTCAATCATAAACATCATTCATACACTTTTATTCACTTGCCATTTTACGGAACAACATCCGAGGGAACCGACACCCAAATATATATATATATATATAAGATTTCGGGACTTTCACCCTGGACACTCTGGCCAACTTAATTATCAATGGACTCTATCTCCTATCTTCTCCCAAACAATGGAGTACATCCTCTATCTCCTCCTAAACAAGATACATATACAACGTATTTAAACATGTTGTCATATACAATGACCAATTCAATCACATATTCAATGTTTATATCCAATCGTCATTTTCAATGACATATTCTAATTGATTAGTTTCAATTCACCTAATCATCATGTAGTTTCTACAACAATCATGGCTATCATCCACCGATAGCCCAAAACAGATATATCTAAACAGATAAATAGATTTCTCAATAGATAATTTATCACACTTTCCATAGGTGAGTGATTCATTGATCCAATTAAACCATCTAATCACAATTTCCTCCAACTGCACCCGTATCAATTTACACATTAGCAATGAGTTGCAAAACAAAAAGGTACCTCTCACAACAGATGGAGCCGGTACAAGATCTGGCGTTATAATAGCATACACACGCCCTGTAGGTCTCTGATCTACCTGCTCACCTGTCGGAGGATAAGACTGCTGCACAGATTGAGCTGAAGAGGCTCCCTGATTGGCCCTCGAGGCCTGAACTGACTGCGCTGGCTAGTGACTCTGTGTTTGCCTCAAACTAGACGCACCAGGTGTGGCACCCAACTGTGGGCAAAACCTCTTCAGGTGTCCCGCCTGCCCACACTAATAACAAGTGAGCGGTTAGCCTCTGCCCTGACTCTGGCCCTGAGAACGAGCCGAAGATGATGCTACACGTTGCCCTCCTCCCCTCCCCTCTGCGGGCAAGATGGAGACTTGTGGCCCAACTGACCACATTTATAACAAGTAATGTCTCCCTGACCGCCTCTTCCAAAACCCAAACTCGGTACTGGAAAGGTAGATCTCGAATGCACTCCCTGGGATTGCTGAGGGTTAGAACCCCTCTGCCTCTTACTATCCCCCTAGCCATCCTGACTCCTCCTGAAGCCCCTCACCCTCTCCTCCTCTGCATGCATAGTGGTCTCAAGATGGGTAGCAGCGTCCACAAGGTGCCCATAATCTCTAATCATGGACCCGGCAACTTGAAACATGAGTCCGGTCCTCAACTTCTTCTCGAACTCCAAACACCTACGCTCCTTGGTCGCCACTAACTCCGGTGTAAACCTAGACAAGCTAGTAAAAGTGACCTCGAACTCCGCCACTGGTGTATTCAACTACTTAAGCTGAGAAAACTGGTCCCTTAACTTTTCCCTCACTATAGCCGACAGATACTTGTCCTGGAAAGCTTCAACAAAGGCTTCCCAAGTCCCTCCAATGCGCCCTCGCACATACTTCCACCACTGACCCGCATCTCCTTTCAGCTGGAAGGACTCCAAGGTTACTCGCAAACCCCCGTCTTCGATGCCAAGCATTTCAAACGTCTTCGTCATCTGCTCAAGCCACTCATCAGCCTTCAGTGGCTCCTTAGGGTCACCCAAAAACTCACCCAGATTCGACTAGAAGAACTCCCTATTCAGAAAAGACAACCTTGCCTCAGCTACTTGGGCCTGGACTTGATTTTCAGCTCGGAGAATGTCCATAGACTCCCTCAATGCTTCAGCCATTTCACGGGCTAAGGCGCCCATGGCCTGCTGACCTACTGGCTCGGCCACGTTGGCCTGACCAACTCCCTCCTCCTGTGCCGGAATCTCATCCGGTATAGCCATCTCCTGCCTCCTAGGCTTACCACGCCTACCACCACGACCTCGTCCTAACATCCTAATAAAGGTAATAAAGACATTAGCACATTCACAAATGTGCCGAATCTATTTGACTCGCGTCCTAATACGATGGACAACTGTAATTCACTCCACATAAGCACATAAACACATACGAATTTCATTTACGGATAATAACCATCCCGTGGCATTGCTAGAGTTCCAGTTAGAAATGGCAGTGATAAAGTGCCTTTCCAACAGGACTCCCAGAAACCCATGGACCCGATCAACATCCTAGAAATTAAATCCCATACTCATATAGTCACATAAACATGTTATCATATAAGCACACAACATCATACATAAGTCTCTAACAAGCGAGACAAACCTATTGTGGTACTAACCACTTCCCACGTACCCAAAGTATTCAAATCCGGTACGCTCTGATACCAAGATGTCACGCCCTCAAAATAAGACTTAAAACAATCATTCATAAGATCCACAAACATGCTAGAAATGATATATTTCATTCATCAGAGTGCTCCTTACAAAAGTTGTTACATGGAACTCTAAGTTCTATTAACAAAATAAGTGCCCTACGGGCTTACATCTTTTCAAGTATAACTTGGTTACAGCAAAAGAGGGTCAGAAGCCCTTTACAATTTAAAGCCCTCGGCTTGGAAAGAAAAAGAAAACATATAAACATAAAATAAAACAACAAAATAGAGACTTCAGCCCCAAGACCTCCTAAGCTATGACCTTGGAGGCGGCATGTCACCTGTACCTGAAATTGGTGTCCCAAGTAGGGTAAGCCAAAGCCCAGTAGAGATATGCTAAACAGTATATGAGAATTAACTAAAACATTAGTATTTGATAAATGTTTAACACATATAACCAACTTACACCCTTTTCATGACCAATCAACATTTACCTCCTGTAGACACCCCATTTTTGACCGACCTTAAGACTCAGACGTCACCGATTGAGCGCTCGGTGACGTTGCATATCGTGCTCGTTCAGAAGTTTCAGAGTCACGACCGTGAGCCTT
>NW_021024633.1:289962-316646 GCF_004153795.1 Camellia sinensis | reverse complement strand
CGCTGACCCCGCCTCACAACATAGGGCCCCTTCAGTAGGCGGAGCTTGAACACAAAAAGCATATATGGGCTCTTCAACAAATCGGACACTCAGAGCAAAGGGTGGCAAGAACACTCGTACACCCTACCCTCCGAACAACAGCTTTGTTTGCTATCTGGACCCCATCTCTCGCGCTCCTTAGCCTTTGAGCAAGCTCTCCTTGTTCTAAAAATGAAGTGGTGAAGGTCAGGCTTGTTGTGTAGAAGAAAGGTGATTAGGGACTTGGAAGTTTTTAGGTAATGAGAGGGATAGGAGGGATGTCTAGGAAGCTGAAGCAATAATTTTAACCCCAACATATACTGCTGGTTATAAGGGCAAAAAAGGGGTCAATAGGTGGGGAAAAGCGGAGGCAACTTTTCCCCACAATACCCCCCACCCCGGATATTGATATTTCTGGGGGATAAAGCTCCAACAGCTGTAAAGTGAACATGTAAGGATCTCGCCGGCCATTACTATTTGCTGCAGGTGGCCGGCCGGGCCAACCCCCCTAGCCCGGCCGGCTAGGGGGTCAAAAGGTCAAGCAGATTTTAGTGGCCGGCCACCACATGATGGTGTCCTCCCTCCCGTCGTCGTCTCACCACAATCTGCTGGTCAAGCTTCAAAAATGGCGGGTCCAAGGGTACAACAATTAGCCCCGAAGGAACGGGTCAAAAGGCTCAAGCAACATTAGTGGCCGGTCACCATTTTTTTAGGGTCCTCCATCGTGTGACATCACAAATATGTGGTTCTGAAAAGTTAAGAAAGTGGGTCCAAGGTGTTCCAAACATTAGCCCGAGGATGGGGGTTCAAAGGGTAAAATTGAATTATGGCCGGCCACCACTTTTTAGGATCTCCCAAGTGTGTACACTCACAAATATGTGTTGAATTTCAAGAAGATGGCCCCAAGGTGTTCAACGCTTTGCCCGGAACGTGTGAAAAGGTGCAACCGAGCGCGTCGGAGGATGTATAACTGGTTTGCTGAAACAATTACTCGGCCTTATAACCCTCAGTGACCTCTCCCGGTGATAAAAACAGAGGTACCCTGCAACAGAATGAACGAAAACCGTTGTAGAACGACATGCTAGGGACAAAACGCGGCAGTTCGAGGTCCCGAAAGATGGGCTGTAACACCGAAAGTGGCATTCGGCCACAAACGTGGGTTCTTCTCAGACCCAGTGTCCCTCAAAGGGATAAATAACGAAGTATGCCAAAAAACAGCAGTACGGTAGATGGTTAGGCCGTCCCCGGAACCGAGGCACACGCCACGATCCCGAAAAATCAGAAACCGGACTCCGAAATGGGCCAAAAATGGCCTAACGACACAAATATGTAGCCCACGGACATTGAGAGATGGTTACGGACCTCTCCCTCCTCAGGAAAAGAAAACCGAGAAATTCGAACCTGGTTTCCGTCAAACCGACGCGCAAAAGTACCAAAAGGGGTTCGAGTCCGGGGCAAGCGCGCCCACGGACCGCAGGTGAAGTAGGTTATACGGGGCTAGCAACTGATTGATATACCAAATTACTACTTCTGTGTTACCGTGTTTTGACTTGATGCTATAAGAATTGTTACTCATGAATTATGTGTTTATGAACACTACTTGAGAAAAACCTTAACTATTTGAGAGTATTTGAATTATAATTGGTACTATGAGGTTGTGAGAATTACGCACGTCATGTGATTAATTGTTTCGGTGTTACCCCTGCTAACTTGGGAGTGCATGGGGAGAGATCAACAAGAATATGTTTCGTAAAGTGTGAGGAGACTTGAACTAGAATTGAATTCCTTATGGTTGCGTAATCAATTATTGGTAAAGTTATAACTCGTCTACTTGGGCATTTGGAACTTAATTTGAGGTTGCTAAAACAATTGGGATGAGAATACTTCGATTTGCCAAAATAACTATTGAATATTTTTATTACGTGTGAACAAACGTTTGTATGATGATTGATTCAGGACCCATTCTTTTATTTCGACCGATTTGGTTATAAATGAGTTGATCATTGGGGCTAATGTTATGTGTTATGTGTCCCATCGTTATCCGGAGGATCCATATTATTTGGAAGTGTTATACTATGGATTTGACTCAATACTTTTATTATGAATTATTAAGATGTACCTTCGAATATGATAAGTAAATGTTAATCATATGCCTATGTGAGTTGTCTCTAACTTCTGAGAATAAATGACTTTTCTTGTGGAACTAATGGAGTAAATCCCCACCCTTTTGATTTGCTATTAACGACTTGTGAAGTGTTTAAGAATGCGCATCCGGATTATTGTTGCAAAGGTATTGGTAGATCGAGATGTTGGATTTGTTATTGATATTGTTTATCAACACTTATTTATTTGGAAAACTTCATATGAGATGTCAATAGAGGAGTATTTGATTTATTTGAAGTTAAGTAGGATCATGAGTATCATTTGTGATTAATCCTTAACTATTTGGCGGCATGTGGGTTATTTAGAGTCATGTAATTGTTAGACGATATATGGTTATTTAAATAGAAGTATCTAAAGTGATGTGATAGATGAGAGTTGTAGCGATCTCGGTTTTGACCCATGTCTTTGTGGTGCTCCGGGCTCGGGTTGGGCTGGTGCGACCAGACGAATCGCGCAGGTATCGTATCTTCTCCGTGTGAGACGTGGCGGGGATTGAATAATCCTCCGCATTTCTTAACTGCATGAAATGTAGTTGTTGCTTTGCATTCTTACTTAAAACTGTTGCATCTATTTGCGAATATCTGCCTCATTACAGCTTGCTGCATTCGCATGATCATGAGTGATGAACGGCTTCGCGTAGCGTATAAGTCCAACTTTCAAAACCGGCTTCGCGTAGCGTATAAGTCCAATCTTCAAAATCTTCTTGCATTATCATTTGCATTTTGCCCCTGCCTGCGGGCATGCCTGCGGGCACATTTATGTTTATCTTGTACGTTTGTCTAAGTCTTCGGCCTTGTCAAAAATGGGTCGTCTCTGGGCTTTGACATTCACTCCCGTCACTTGTGACTTCCGAGTTCTGTCAAAGAGGGGCAACTGTAGACACCCCATTTTTGACCGACCTTAAGACTCAGACGTCACTGATTGAGCGCTTGGTGATGTTGCATAATGTGCTCGTTCAGAAGTTTCAGAGTTGCGGCCGTGGGCCCTGCCTCCGGACTTCCGAACCCTCTTTTGTACTTTGCCTCGGTTTGCGAACCAGGTTCGATTTTCTCAGTTTCTTTTCCTGAGGGAGGGAGAGGTCCTGTAGACCATCTCTCAATGTCCGTGGGCTACATTTTGTGGTCGTAGGCCATTTTGCCCATTTCGGAGTCCGATTTTCAGTTTTTCGGGATCGTTGGCCGTGTGCCTCGGTTCGGGACCGCCTAACCATCTCCGTTTACTCTGATTTTTGGCATACTTCTTATTTAATCCCTTTTGAGGGACACTGGGGTCTGAGAAACCCACTTCGTGGCCGAATGCCACTTTTGGTGCTTAACAGCCCATTTTTGGGACCTCGAACTGCGCGTTTTGGTCCCCGATCATTCGTTTTGCAACGGTTTTCGTTCATTTTTGGCAGGTACCTCTGTTTTATCACCGGGGAGGTCACTGAAGGGTGAAAGGCCAATAATTGTTGCAGCAACCAGTTATACATCCTCCGACGCCCTCCGGCGCCCGTTTTTCACACTTCCGGGCTAATGTTGAACACCTTGGGGCGCCATCCTTGAACTTTCAACCACATATTTGTGATGTACACACATGGGAGGACCCTAAATGTTGGTGGCCGGCCAGTAATTCCACCTGACCCTTTTGAACCCCTCCCTCCGGGCTAATGTTGAACACCTTGACCTAATTTCTTTAACTTTCAACCAATATATTTGTGATGTACACACATGGAGAGGCCCTAAAAAATGGTGGCGGCCCTAAATGGTTGCCTTGACCCTTTTGAACCCTCCCTTCCGGGCAATGTTTGAAACCCTTGGACGCCACATTCTTGAACTTGAACCACATATTTGTGGATGTACACACATGGGAGGAAAACCACTCAATGTGGTGGCCGGCCACTAAATTTGCTTTGACCCTTTTGACCCCTAGCCGGCCGGCTAGGGGTTGTGGCCGGCGCGCACCTGCAGTCAAAAGTAACTGGCCGGCCGAGATCCTTAACACTGTTCCTTTTACAGCTGTGGAGCCTTTATCCCAGAAAATATCAATATCCGGGGGATATTTTGTGGGGGAAAGTTTGCCTCCTTTTACCCACCTTTGGCAACCCCCTTTTTTGCCCTTTATAACCAGCAAGCCCATATCATATTGTTGGGGTTAGAAAAAATTGTCTTCAAAGCTTTCCATAAGACAAATCCTTTCTATCCCTCTCATTTTCCTAAAAGTCCTTAAGTCCTACACCTTGTTTTCTTCATCACCACCAAGCTCTACCATCACCACTTCATTTCCAGCAACAAGGAGGGCTTCTCAAAGGCTAAAGGAGCTGCAAATTGGTCCAAGAAGCAACAAAAGCTTTAGTCTTCAAGGGTGAGTGACATTTCTCCTCTTTTGACCCTTTTTCTTGATCCATTTATAAGCCCTATATGCTTTTTGTTTCAAGCTCCGGCCCTAACTGAAAGTGGCCTTCTTTTGAGCTCATTTTCACTTTTCATTAAGGACTCAACCCTGTTTGAGTCCTCCATGATGCACTTGCTTCATTGATCCTTTTATATGTCATAATCTTGCATGCTATTTTTGGCCCATGAGTAATCTGTTTTTGAGCATGATGTAATCTGTGAATGTGCTTATTTTGGGCCCTTCTTCAACATTGTTGAAGGGCCCCTCACCATTTGATGCCTCCATGTGCCACTTGTAGTTATATCCCTTATTTGGCCCCATTTTTGCATAAATTGGCAGCCCCCTTTGCTTCTGTTTTTGGCTTTTCCACAGAACTGAAAGTGGCCTTATTTTGGCCTATACTTCATGTTTCATTAACATTTTTTTTTCTGTTTGGTGATTATTTTGTATACTTCATGTTATAGCACCTTTTGAGCCTCAATCTTGTGCCTTTTTTTTAGCATGTTTGTATATTTATTTGAGGTTTTCCATATACTGTAAACATTCATATTTTTGGTTCCTCTCCAATGTTGTAGAAGGAAATTTTTCAGTTTGGATTTTGCTTATATCACTTGCTTCATTACCCCTCTCTTGGCCTCTATTCTTGCATGCCATTTTTGTCCTACCTATGCTTGCTTTTTGGCCATGTTTATAACTGTGAAAGTGCCTTTTTTGGCACTGCCTAGCTTCTGTCTTTGCATTACATGTCCATATTGTGCATGTTTCGCATAGCTATAGGCCATTTCGGGTGCCTAAATTCGCATTTCGGGACAATTCCATCCATTTAGTGTCATTTCGCCTCATTTCGGGACTGTTTTCCCCCATATTTTAGTGCTAAAATTCTATTAGAATGATTGCTTTCCATTTCTATGTCATTGCATCGCATTATATCATCGCCTCGGTTTGTGTGCCCGTGTGCACGCATTTCGAGGCGCCCTATTTTCATCCATCGGCATCCTATGTGAGTGTGGCTGAGGCTCACTCATGTTGGTATAAGCCCATATCATGTTTTCATGTCATTTGCATCGCATTATATCATCGCCTCGGTTTGCGTGCCCGAGTGCACGCATTTCGAGGCGCCTTATTTTCATCCATCGGCATCCTATGTGAGTGTGGCTGAGGCTCACTCATGTTGGTATAAGCCCATATCATGTTTTCATGTCATTTGCATCGCATTATATCATCGCCTCGATTTGCGTGCCCGTGTGCACGCATTTCGAGGCGCCTGATTTTCATCCTTCGACATCCTATGTGAATGTGGCTGAGGCTCACTCATGTTGGTATAAGCCCATATCATGTTTCCATGTCATTTACATTGCGTATACCATTGCCTTGGTTTGCGTGCCCGTGTGCACGCATTTCTTGGCATCTCGTTTTCATAGCATAGTGCATACTAGGTTGTATCTTAGATTGCATTCTGTCATTTTCTCGGTTTGCGTGCCCGTATGCACGCATTTCGAGGCATCTCACTTCCATAGCATTGTGTATATTAGGATTGTACCTTAGCTGCATTTCATGCATATCATGCATATTGCATCATGTTCGGGATAGGAGTTAGCCCGGGCACGGGAAACGAGGTACATTTCGTATTCCGAGTGACGGAATGTGTCTCAATTCCCCAGTCACCGACACTCCGGATTATCCATGATGGAGTTAGGTTTTGTTGTGTTTTCATGTGCATTCATTCTATATTGAGTTGTGCAATTCGACTCCTCGGCCATCATGCATCGGTTAAATGGCGTGGATTGGTGGCACGAGGATCGAGGCATGCATATATTTGTGAAATACATTGCTATGCCCCTTTCCTGCTCTCTGTTGCAGCAAAATGAAGAATCAGCAACTTTTCGGGACTTGGCACGTGTTTAAGAATAACTGCTAAACAGAGGCTAATTGGGGCATCCCGGTGGATTCCGCGCAAGACGACCCGGACATGCATCATCTATCAGAAGCAAGGCAGTCCCTGGCTTGCACGCCAGTTCTATTTACTTTCTTAGTTAATTCATTAATTAATTAGGAATTTGTAATATTTGGACTGTAATATTTGGACTGTAATATTCTTTCATTTGGGACTGTATATTATTCGGACCCTCTGTACGAGGGCACAACTGTAATAAGTGTGGGTGAGTGTGATGCATGTCTTCCAACCCCACGTCTTTCTTCCCTTTTATTTATCCGCTTATGATGGTTAGATTAGGGCATACTTCAATTAGCATACAGTATGACAGCATGTTTGCATCATTCATCTGTATTGCATGCACCGGGCTCGGCGCATCATACTAACTGCATTGTACTTTCAATTCTAAATGAATACATGATAGTTATAGCATTTCATATACCATCTTAGAATAGCCGAGCCTGCTATAGTTGCATTTTGCATGTGTTGCATTAGGCATTTCTGTTATACTTAGGATTCATGCATGATTTCTAATGAGTTCTATTTTGGCTTGGAGTACTCGGTAAGTTTATGCTTTACACCTTGCATGCGTGTGAGTGAATGCCATGAATAGCATGCTTACTATGAGGCTAATTGCTTATATGATATAACTGCCTGAATGCCTGTGGGTGAAGGTTGGGTTACTTGGATTGGAATAAATCATCAAATATTTAAGCCTACCTGCGGGTAGCAAACCATTTTCAAAAGCAAACATGAAATGTTTTGTTCCAATTCAGATGATCCAGTCTATACTTGTATGCTGTGCGCGTCACATAGTAACCTAGGCTAATAACCGGAATAAGGACACACAAAGTTTTCAAAATTGATATCATGGTTAGTAGAGGCCGGTCTATGACGGGGCGAGCGGGGGTGCTCACGAAGTGACCTTCCCCAATCGTACCCAGTTCCCGAGCGAGGCAACTTTGGTGATGACGGACACGTGGCCTTTGCACCGAGTCAGGGTTCCTAAATTTCCCAAAATAATATATTTAGGTGGCGACTCTGTATCTGGCAAAGCAGTCCATGTTTGGCATCTTCAAAAAGCTCTTTTATTTTCCTTTTTTGTCCCAAATATCTGTTTTCTTAAAACGATTTGCCGGATTTGGACTCTTTGGTTCAGACTTAGAACCGTGACTGACAAAAGTCGAGTCCGAGCTGTAGCGAGGTCCCCGCGGGCTTGTTACACCTCCATATTTCAATTCACTTGTATTTACTTATCTAAATCAACACATTTTGATAGTTCATTATCATCTACATAGTTCAAAATGAGACTACAACTCATATTATCAACACTTCAATCACACACATCATTCATACTCTTCAATTTCTTGCCATTTTAAGGAATTACGTCCGAGGGAACTGGCACTCATAAATAAATAAGATTTTGGGACTTTCACCTTGGACACTCCGGCCAACTTAGTTATCAATGGAGTCCATCCCCTATCTCCTCCCACACAATGGAGTACATCGCCTATCTCCTCCCATACAAGATACATATACAATGTATTTAAACACTTTGTCATATTTCAATGTTTATATCCAACTGTCATATTCAATGACATAATCTGATTGATTAGTTTCAATTCACCTAATTACCATGCAGTTTCTACAACAATCATGGCTATCCTCCACCGATAGCCCAAAACAGTTATTTCTAAACAAATAAATTAATCTATCAAATAGAAAATTTATTGACTTTTCCATTGGTGAGTGATTTATCAATCCAACGACACCATTTAATCACAATTTCCTCCAATTTCATGATTCTCAAAAAAAATTCATATTTCTACAGATGATTTCATCATTTAAACAAATAATTTATTTAATCCCAATTAGGGCATTTTTTCTTCTTTCTCAAATATTGTACTCAAGGCCAAATTTCACCCATAATACACAACTAGTCCCATTTCCAAGACCTCACATACACATGGACCCAAAAATAGAAAACCCCTCTTTCATAATTTCAAATCCAAACCCTAACTTCACCCAAACTTTCCAAATCCCCCTATTTATACAAAATGACTAATATTTAGGTAAAAACTCATATTAAAGAGTAGATTATCCCTACCTCAAAAGGAGAAGCTCAAAGGAGAAGAAGAGAGAAACTCAAGATGCTCCAAATCCCAACTTTTTCAGATCAATAGTTAGCCCACGCAACGCTCTAGCTTTTTCACAAAGGGACTAGGGTAGAAAATCTCTAGAACATGGAGTATTTGTAGAGAGAGAGAGAGAGTGTAGAGAGAGAGGCTGTCGATTTTAGGGTTTGGAGTAAAAAGGAAATCAAAAAGTGATGTAAAATGACGCTGTTGCGAACTGATATATACAGGGCTTGCTCGAGGGAAGGATTGGTCGCTCGAGTGACCAGACACAAAAGAACCTTGCTCGAGAGCAGAAAGCATTGCTCGAGCGAACAATGCAAAGCTTCAGGTCTGCAACACAGAAGCATGCTCGAGCGCAAGAGTTCTCGCTCGAGCGAAGAAACCAACAACACAGGGCTCGCTCGAGCGTAAAAAAGCTCGCTCGAGCGAAGAATGCCACCCTTCAGGTCAAAAAGAGACATAGACGCACGCTTCAGCGCAAGACTGCTCGCACGAGCGAAGAGACACAAGACATAAGGCTCGCTCGAGTACAAGAAAGCTCGCTCGAGCGGAAGCTGCGTCTGAAAAAGAAACCTGAAGACCCACAATACTCGCTCGAGCGAAGAAGCAAACACCCAAGGCTCGCTCGAGCGCAAAAAGCCTCGCTTGAGCGAAGAAGCAAAAACCTGGGCAGCAACCATTTGTACCAACTCTCAACCAACCTGTTCCAAACTCGCCCAACACATCCCAAAACTCAAATACAAAGAATTAAAGGATGGAAATGAGATAAAGACAACAACACACAATCACGGGACCCGAGTCTGGAACACAATAAAGGTCGGGGTAAAATCAGGATCACTATATTATATTTACAAGGAATACATCAATAAGAATTCTCTCATTCAGATAAAAATGAATGCAACATGAAAGTAATATCAAATAAATTGTCCTGTAGGCTTACATCATTTAAATCAATAGGAAGGGTTTAACCCTTTTACATTGATGGCATTCTGCCTACAAATAAAAGGCCCCGTGGCTAATAGGTAAAGAAGATCCATGACCTTGAAACACTTCTCGATGTTCACCTGAAAAAGGATTAGCAACATGGGATGAACATAAAGTCCAGTAGGGATCTCAACATAATCCTAAATAATAGCAGCTTACCGATAGCTATGATCATGAATGCTTAGTGTAGACACCCCATTTTTGACCGATCTTAAGACTCAGACGTCATCGATTGAGTGCTCAGTGATTGTGCATGTTGTGCTTGTTTCGAGGTTTCGGAGTTCTTGGCTGAGAGCCTCACCTCCGGACCTCGGGACTCTTTATACTTTGACTCTGTCTGCGGACTAAGTCTTGTTTTCTCGTCCCGGAGGGAGGGAGAGGTCTTGTAGACCATCTCTCAGTGGTCGTAGACTACTTTTCGTGGTTGTAGACCACTGTTCCCGTTTGGAGACTAGTTTCTAGTTTTCGGAGCCGTCGACCGCGCACCTTGGCTCGGGACCGCTTAACGTTCTCCGTTTGGCATGGTCATGCGCCACTTTTGTGGTCATGCGCCACTTTTTGTGCTCAACAGCCAGTTTTCGAGGCCCCCGGCCACGCGTTTTGCCTCCCGAACTCTTGTTTTGCATCCGTGTTGGTTCGTTCTTGGCACGAACCTTGCTTTTCATGTTTGGGAAGTGGTACAAGGGTGGGAGACCATTTTTTCTCATTGGAGACCACTTTTTTTTCGCCAGTCGATTTTCTAGTCGGGAAACTGATTTTCTTGGTCTTTGGGCCACATT
Source organism: Camellia sinensis (assembly GCF_004153795.1). Lineage (NCBI taxonomy): Eukaryota > Viridiplantae > Streptophyta > Magnoliopsida > Ericales > Theaceae > Camellia > Camellia sinensis. The sequence goes on along the minus strand of NW_021024633.1, from coordinate 306,258 downwards.
TGCTAGTCTCCCACCACACCACTGACTTGCTTTCAGTGTGGAGACCACCAATTACCCCTGGAAACTAGCTTTTATCATTGGAGACCACTTTTCTTCCTGCTAGCCAGTTTTCTGGTTGGGAAACTGGTTTTCTTGGTCTTTGGGCCACATTTTCTGGTTTCCCACCACACCACTAGCTTTCTTTCAATGTGGAGACCACCAATTACCCCTAGAGACCACTTTTTTTTTTTTTTTTTTTTTTTTTTTTTTTTTTTTTTTTTTTTTTTTTTCTGGCCGACCAGAAAAAGTGGCTGGCCGACCACTTTCTCATGAAAAGTGGTCGACCGACCAGTAAAAGTGGCGGGCCAACCACTTTAACTGGTCGGCGGCCTTCCTGCATATTCTATAGGTGTTGTGGATGCCAGGTGTTCCAGCTGGAGTGCACAGATTGCATCTTCCATACACGTGTATGGGGGGATTGCATCTTGCTTCAAACTTCTTCAACAAGCTTGGTGCTTGTTTCTCTATAAGAGGAAAGGCTCTCTCTCTTGTCTCAGGTTCAAAAAGTTGGCTTAGGGCATATACATATATCTCCCTCTCTATATTCTCCTCTCTCTCTCTCTCTCTCTCTCCATATTTTGTGCCTTAAAGTGTTTTGCCTCTTCACTTGTGCACATAACCTCCTAGCCAAGCACCTCCCTTTTGTTGCTAAGGCATCTTAAGGTTGCTTCTGGAGTTTTTGGTTTGGTTTAAGCTCAAAATAACCTGCTGGAGTTGCAGCTTTGAAGAAGTTCATCAAGGGTGAGTTTTTGAACCTTAAATCCCCCCTTCTTGCTTAAGCTTTTAGCCTATCTTGTATGCTGTTTTGAGCTTAATTTATAACTGATAAAAATTGTGTTTTTGCATTCTTTTGATCTTTGTTTAAGATCACTTTGGTGTTAAGGATTGTTTCCCCCTCTTAGGCCTTGTTTGGCCTCATTTTTGTGCCATCTTTGTGAGCTTCGGGACCACCTTGTATTGGCCTTCTCACCACTGAAATCTAGAGGGATTTCAATGGTAGGGATAGTGTTTTAAGGTCCTAAGAAGGAGAGGGTCACCCTCTCTTCTTTATGTCTTCTTTACACGCTTCATTTGCCTCATGTTTGAGCACCTTTGGTAAGTGTGTGTTGGCCATGTCTTAGCTTGTATTTGTGGTTATTTTGCTGAGGCACACCACTTTTTTTGCTTAGTTTGGTCAGCCCTTGCATGGTTAACACACTTGTAGTGTATATCACACAATCTAGTCTTGTATGCCTCATGTTTGAGCATGTGTTTCTAGCTTGATTTCGAGCCATCTCAGTAGGTTTTTGGTGATGTTTTAACATGCCTTAGATCTGTTTTGGGTCGGTTTGGTTGGCTCTTGCATGCCTAATACACTTGTAGTGTAAATCTCTTAAACTAGCTTTATATGTTTCATGCCTTGACATGTCATTCTAGCTTGTTTTCTTCCCATTTTAGCATGTTTTTGGTGATTTTTTACCATGTCATGACTCTGTTTTGGTTTGGTTTGGTTGGCCTTTGCATGCTCCATACACTTGCCATGCAATCCCATGAAATAGCCTAACGTGCATCATGTTGGCGCATGTCTTTCTAGCATGCTTTTGGCTTGAATTCAAGAAGACTTTGTTCATGTTTTTCCATGTTTAAGGTTTGATTTTGGTTGTCTTGGTCATCCATGACTTGCTTTGTATAGCTTTGGTTCAACCTAGCTTGTTTGCTTTGTGCATTGGGTCCACTAGCATGCATTACTTGGCTCATTTCAATGATTTGGAATCTTTAGTTATACTATTTCAGTCCATGTTTGATGGCCGTGCACTTGCATTTGTCACTCAATCAATGCGCCGGAGGGTTCCCCCTTTATGCCTTAACATGAGCCATTGTGTATGCATTCATGCCTTTGCTTGCGAGCCATCATTTCAGTGCTTATTTGGGATTATTTGCCATTATATAACTCTAATTTTTGTTGGTGGAGTCATCCCATGCTTGGTCCTAATAGGTGTACTGTAATCCACCTTATTTTCCTTGTATGCATTATGCCTCATGCCCCTCATGCTAGCACATTTTGGCTTCCATCCATGCATGTCTTAGTCTCATATTAACATGTACTAGGACTATTTTTGGTTGCCTTAATCACATGCTTCATATTTTGTATACCTGTAGTGTTAATGCTCTTTGGGATTATTTTGCCATTATATAACTCTAATTTTTGTTGGTGGAGTCATCCCATGCTTGGTCCTAATAGGTGTACTGTAATCCACCTTATTTCCCTTGTATGCATTATGCCTCATGCCCCTCATGCTAGCACATTTTGGCTTCCATCCATGCATGTCTTAGTCTCATATGAACATGTACTAGGACTGTTTTTGGTTGCCTTAATCACATGCTTCATGTTTTGTATACCTGTAGTGTAAATGCTCTTGCTTGCCTCAAGCTTTGAGCACCATTGCATGCTTTATTGGTGTTGTGTACTTGATTTGGCATCACTTAACATCACATTTCAGAACATATAGACTTGCCATGTTCTCACTTCATTCATGCTTCAAATACCTTTGATGGTTATGCATTGTTGCCTAGTTCATGCTTTAGTGTGTATGCTTGCATGTCTAGGACTTTGGGCCCTCATCTTAGCACATTTTGGTCTTTGTTAAGACCTATTTCAACTCTGTCCATGCTTAGTTCATGCATATTTGCCATGCATTGCATGCATCATGTGTAGTCCTCTTTGATAGCTCTCATGCCTTAGGACCCTTGCATGCTCTACTTGTTTTGTTTGAATGATTTGGCATCATTTCTTACTTAATTTCAGTGCACTTAGTATCTTTACACTTGCACATTTGTCACTCTTTGAGCACTCTTGGGAGTTGTACTCTTGGGCCTCTTGTATTGGCCAATGCATTGTGCATGCATGCTTTGTATTTTGTGCCTTCAATTCATCCCATTGGCCACTGATTTGGGTGTGGCCGAGGCCCATCCATTTTGGTTTAAGTCCATTTTGCATTGAGTATGCCATTGTAGTTCATAGCATTGAGTATGCCATATTGTTGAATGATTGATCATTGCATTGTGCATGCCTTGTTCATCTCATTGTGTATGTTAGTTTCTACGTGCATTGTGTATGCTAAGTGTCATGTGTATTAAGTATGCCATTGTTAGTTCATAGCATTGTGTATGCTAGTTGCATGTTTGCATGTTCATCCCTTGCATGCTTGCATGTCTGAGTTGTATTGCATTAGGTTGCATACTTGAAGTCGTATTGTGCATGCCATGTTTGTTGCATCGTTTTTGGAATAGGAGTTAGTCCAAACACGGGAAACGAGAGACGCTTCATACTTAAAGTGATGAAATGTGCCTTAATTCCCGGTCGCCGACACTCTTGACTATACGTGATGGAGTGTAGACACCCCATTTTTGACTGTCCTCAAGACTTGGACGTCACCATTGGAACACTTGGTGATTACCTTTGTTTGTGTTCGTTTGGAGTTCCCTGAGGTCTCGGCTACGCACCTTGCCTCAGGATCTCCGAACTTGACTGTTTAGTGTCTGGTTTTGCACCAAACACTTGTGTTTTGCCTTGGAGGGGCAGGAAATGCCTTGTGAGGCATCCCCACACACCACCGGCCATGGCCAGAGGCCACCGACTGGTTTTTGCTGCCATCAGCAATGTATATTGCCGGTCGGCACTATTTGTTGCCGGTCGGCACTCTCTTTTGCCAAAATGGCATTTTTGGGCAGCCAACTACTGTTCATCTACTTTTGCAGATATAGAGAGGGTCTTCTCTCTTGGCTTTAAGGTTAGACATTTTAGAGAGTTTAGACAGCCATATTAGGGTTTTGAGTTCTAGGGTTAGAATCCATACACATTCTATCTCTATACCTCTCTCTTTTTGCCTTTGTGTGTGTTCTAGGTGTTTTAGTCCATACTATTGCACACAAACACCTAGTGCTTCACCTTCCTTTGGCTACTGAGGTTCTAAGGGGCTGGTTTTGGTGTTTTGGAGTTGGATTCAAGCCAAGGAGGGCTGTTGGAGCATCATTTGTGAAGGTGATCTACAAGGGTGAGAAACTTCCCTTTTATTCCCCATTTTTTGCATTGCTTTTCTACCTATCTTAAAGCTATTTTTGTGCTTAGTGTATAACATAAAAAAGTTCTGTTTTTTAGCCCTTTTGATTGTTTATTAAGAGTGTTTTGTGGTTTGGGTTTGTTTGACCCCTCCTAAGCCTTGTAAGGCTCCTTTTTGTGCTATTGTGTGAGATGAAGTGTTTGTTTAATTGTGTTCATTTCATATAAGCACAGTTCAACGGACAATAATATTCTTCTTTGCTTCTGCTTTAGGCCCAAATATTACTTAAATATTTTGATTTTTTGTCTGAGGCCATAGGTAATCTAATCGTTATTGGTTGGTTATGATCTAAAGCTCTAGAGGCGGGGTTGGGTCATGACACTACTGTCTGTTTTTTTGTTGGTTTTGGTACACCATGCATACTTAGCATACCTACCATGTAATGCCTTGTTATTGCCTTAATATGCCTTAGGTTGTTAGCCTTTGCTCTAGTATGTTTTAGGTCTAGTTTTGTGAAGCTTGTGTGCTTATTTTGCAATGCTAGAGGTCTGTCCATAGTTGTTTGGGTCAGCCATGGCATGCATTATATGCCCCCTTTGCATTTTTGGCTTGTTGGCTTTAAGCATGTGAATGTATAGCATGCATTACTTGCCTTGATTTAATGGTTTGGCATCATTTATAGCATCATTGCAGTCCACTTAGCATGCTTATATGCTTGCATTTCATGGCCCTCTTGATGCTTCAAGAGTTGGCGTTTCATGCTTCATGTTTATGCCATTATGTGTGCCTCTAGGATTAGGTCATTTAGATGCCATCTAGGTGGTTCTTGAGGCTTACTTTTGCATGATTTGGGACTGTTTTGATTCAATTTGGCCATTTGCTTCATGAGTCATATAGTCATGTTTTAGGTCCTTGGGTTTGTTGCATGCATAGCTTGCATTAGTAGGCTAATTTGGTATCATTTCCTACATGTTTTCAATGCTTACCTTGCATGCCATATGTCCATGATTACCCTCTTTCAAATGTGCTTGAGAGTTGTCCCATTTGTGCCTAAGTGTTGGCCCTATAACATGTGCATGTGTGTATGTGTATTTAGTCCTTTGTTTTGGTCACTTTGGCCATTGTTTTGGGCCTTATTAAGGCTGCCTAAACCATGCTTAGGTCCACCCTTTGCTTGCTTGGATGCTTACCTTGCATGTTTGTTTGCATGCTTGCATGTACATCTTGCATTTCCATGTTGCATCCTTAGCTTGTATGCCTAGGTTGCATTGCACTTACCATGTATGTCTTGCTCCTTGATTTAGTGATAGGAATTGGACTTTGGTTTATTGGTTTGCATTGCATTTGACATCAAAATGTGCACACTTGGTCCCTTGGGCCATCATGCATGGAAATACGCGATTGATGGTCCGAGAACCAAGGAGCATGTCCCTTTGAGTCACTAACATGATAAGGGACATGATTGGTGCATACAATGCTTGAATTGTATTGCCATGCAAGTTCTGTCCTCTGCTGCTGTGAGTTGCAGGTTCTGCAGGCATTATTTGCCGACCGGCAGTATACATTGCCGACCGGTAGTAAATCACCAGCCGACGGATTCATTTTGTGCTGGTGACCACAATTCACTGCCGGTGGTAATTCTACTCAGCCGGTGGTGATTCCCAGTATCCAGAGAGGCATCCTTGAGACTTTGGCAGTCTTCAGAGAGGCAGAGCAGGGAAAACAGAGGCGGATTATGCATGGCCGTGCACTTCCGAGCAGGACCCGAGCATGCGCTGCATTCAGCTCTCCTCCCGAGGCGGTTTACTGCTTTTCCTAGTTTAAATTAGTTTTTTGACTGATTAGGCAATTTGTAATATTTAATTAGCTTGCGTAGTTAATTAATTTGTATTATTTATTTGGTCCCTCCGGGCGAGGGCAAATCTGTAATAAGTGTGTGTGAGTGGTGTGTATGTCTTCCAATCCCCACTTTTTTCTTCCTTTTTATTTACCTGCTTTGATGGTAGATTAGGGCATATTTAGATTAGCATACCTTATGCTATGCATGCGTGCATCCATACATTTGTTTTGCATGCACCGGGCTGGGTACATCATTCTAATTGCATTTGTATTTCAATCCCAAATTGAATACGTGCATTAATTGGTTGCATTTCACATGCCATGTTTAGGTTAGCCGAGCCTACTCTAATTGCATCTCGCATGTGCTGCATTAGTCAACTTGACATGAACTAGGATCACGCATGTTTGCTAACTAGTTTAATGTTTTGGCACGGAGTACAATGTAAGTATTTATGCTTTAGCATCTCGCATACGTGTGAATGTTAACATGATAGCATGCTTACCATGTGGCTAGATGCTTATGTGTTATAAATTGTTTGAATTCCTGTGGGTGAAGGTTGGATTGTTTGAGTTGGGAAAACTCGTTGAAATCTGTATTTTAGCCTACTTGCGAGTAGCAAATTCCAAAGCGCTTTCCAAAACAAACGGATATACAATGCTTATTTCCCAATTAGGCAATCTAGTCTATACTTGTTTGCTGTGCGCATAATATAGTAATTCTAGGCTAATAACTGGAATAAGAACACATAACGTTTTCAAAAACGGATATCACGGTTAGTAGAGGCCGATCTTCGGATCGGGCGAGAGGGGGTGCTCATAGCTGACCTTCCCCAATCGTACCCTAGCTCCCGAGCCGAGACAACTCTGGTGATGACGGACATGTGGCCTTCGGCACCGAGTCAGGGTTTCCTAAATTCCCCCGTAAAAAATATTTAGGTGGCGACTCTGTATCTGGCAAAGCAGTCCATGTTTGGCACTTCTTTCCAAAAATTTGTTTTTCAAAACGATTTGCCAGATTTGGACTCTTTGGTTCAAGATTAAGAACCGTGACACAAATCGAGTCCGAGCTGTAGTGACCCTAAATGAACAGAACGGGACTCACCCTCCCGGGGCGTTCGGGGACGTCTACAGTTTCTGGCGACTTTGCTGGGGATTTAGAGAGCTTGACTCGAACTCGTGATATCCTATTTTGATCTCGCTTCTGTGTCTCTTTGCATTGCATGTGCATTGGTGCGCCTAGGACACCGTGTTTGCCATCTGCCATTCCTGAACAGTTTGCCGGAGGCTTGTCTTGTCAAGGCATGACCATAAGGCTGACCGGTTATGGCCTCTGACAGTATGGGAACACAAACCCCGGTTTTACCAGGGCACCCTTTTCGACCATTTGATCTAGTGCATATTCGGATCCATAGTGACCATTCCAAGTTAGGACAGGTTGCTTACTCGATTATAGGTTGTTTGAAGACTGCTGCGTGCATAGTGGAACCCTAGCTCTTGACAAAATAGGACAGGGAAACTCTACCCCAACATAGGGGTGTTTTGGCTCTCCTTACTTGCTATGTGCTTTTAGAATGTATCTCTACAGGAACTTACATATCAGTTTGCAAGTTTGAATATCAGTTTCGAGGGCACCAGTATCAGTGTTGTTGAGAAACCAGTTATCTGCGGGCATCAGGTTCAGTTTTTGGGGACAGTGATTTCTGGGGAACAGTGATCAGTAGTAGAGTGCAGTCGTTCGGCTACACCCGTGTTTGATCCGTTTGGGCTGAAATGCTGTTTGTTGTCTCTTTTAGTTCGGACAGCTGGTACAGAATAGCTAGTGCTTCCCCTTACTGAGGCAGGGCTTACGATGACGCAGAATTCGGAAGAGATCGTGATTATGACGGCTGCATTGGAGCAGGGGATCACCCTGCAAGGTGAGACCAATACTGATATGCCACATCCACCCAGGTCGCCTGTTGCGCACCCGGTTTGGGCCCCCCAACTATACCAGGCTCGCGAGCCTACTACATTCTCCTTTCAGTTTAGAGTGTCCAGAGAACTGGTACAGGATAGCTAGTGCTCTCCCTCGCCGAGGCAGGGCTTATGATGACGCAGAATTCAGAAGAGATCGTAGTTATGACGGCCGCATTGGAGCAGGGGATCACTCTGCAAAGTGAGGCCAACACTAATGTGTCACATCCACCCAGGTCGCCTGTTGCGCACCCGGTTTGGGCCCCCCAGCTATACCAGGCTCGCGAGCCTACTACATTTGAACTAATGGGGATGATAGGTGATCTCCAGAGGTCTGTGGCAGATCTCGCCTACGGAATGTTAGCTTCACCTCCAGCCGCACCATATGCTGGGAGTTTTGTACCCCAGGAGCCCCCGCTGTTGGGGCGAATTGTGATCGAACTTAGCCAACCGGAGATGGCCTCCAACTTTGGCAATGACATATCAATATCAACTCAAACCCTCGATCAGGCTGAGGCCAGAGGAAAAGACAAAATGAAGGCAGATACCGATCCCATTGAACAACTGCTGTGGGCAGTCGAGGCTTTGAAAGCCGGGGGGATGAACAAGCAACAGATATCCGCAGTTGTGGCAAAAACTGTGGAGGATGCTTTCCCCACTCCGCCTGAGGGTAGTTCGAGTCAGTCAGAAAATCGGGATAGGCCCCGTCATGCCAAGACAGTTCCTCCCATTCCCGCCCCTACACCCGGGAAAGATCCGAAAGCCAAGGTGGCGCCTGCTGACCCTTTCGCCTGTGCAGCTAGTAAGAGCGCTCAGACCCCAAAGTACCTGCCCCGGGGGCGCAGGACCTTTCATGCTCTCTACATGCCTTTGTCTAAGGCACTTCATATCCTTGCCGAGAGGGGACACCTTAAACCCTTGGAGCCTCGACCTCTCCCGAAGAATCTCCCTGCCACGCATGATGCTGCTCAGTACTGCGTGTACCACCAGCAGACAGGCCATGCCACCGACAATTGCTTCCGCCTCCGCCATGAGGTGCAAGATTTGATTGACAACGAGGTTATCCTCCTGCCCACCTCAGCCAAGTCCGTTACTACCCAGTTATTGGATTTTGAGGATACAGATACTGCAAGTATGTAATCAGAAGGTGAACCACCTGCGGGCGGCATCTGGATGTATTTTGAATGTGGCGTCTGGCACGCATTTTTGAGTGGCTGTGAACGCTAGCTTTGTAAATCCTGGCTTGGGTATCGAGTCAGTCTTTTGTTTTGAGTCTGTCTCTTTGTCTTGAGTCAGTCTTTTTCTTAAGGGTCTGTCTTGTTGTAGCGAGTCAGTCCCCTTTGTATAGAATACCAGGTGATTCCGGGGTTGTTGCGCCGAACACCGTTTTGTCTTGTAATTACCTGTTTTTATTTTTTGAGTCTGTTTCTGCCGAGGGGCCAGTTACATCAACAAATCTGAATGAAACGGCTGTTGCTATCTCACTTTCGTGCTTGCTTTCAGTATAAGTGCCAGAGAAATCATTAAAATAAATAAGAAAACTTTGATCAATTTGAGAGAAGGAGAGGCATGCTAAGCCTTTTAATAAATGAAATCATGCTTGTCGGCGTGAGTACTGAGAAGGATCCTGGCTTGATCCAGATTGGTTCCACACTATCTTCGGCGTGAGCGATTTGTCGCTTTCTTAAAAACTTTCAAAAACAAATGTTTTACGCGGCCCTGTGAAGACTTGTGTGGAATCGCTCTTGAGATTGTGCAGCCTAGGATCGCTCTCAGCCTCAAGATTCAACCTGATGTCTTGAACCTCGAACTCATTCGGAACATTCAACAGTCAACTGTCAGAGGAGGCCCGTGTGGCCCGTTTTGAAGCGGCCCTCGACCAAGAGGCACCGAAGTCGAATCAAAAGGATTAGATCTCACCAAAAGAAGCTCGTGGAGCAACCATGATGGATCCTTCAGTAAATCAATACAACAGCCGTTCTCCTAGACACAGAGAGGCTTCAACTTCAAAAACCATTTGGCATGGACTTGTTACACTTTTACCCTTTGAGAGGCTCGTTGGGCCGAAAACCCGGAAGGGCGACCCAGGCAAAAGTTAGAGCAAGAGAAAAATACAAAAAAGAAGCAAAAGAAATAAGCAAAAAAGAAAAAAAAAAGAAAAGAAAAGAAAAGAAAAGAAAAGAAAAAAATGCGGAAAAGAAAAGAAAAAGAAATGAACAAAAGAAAATAAAAAAGAAGCTCACAAGGTCGAAAACCCGCATTAGGCGCCTTGGCAAAAGTTAGAGCCTGAAAAGTGAAGGTTAAAATACCCGAGTGTACCTTAACCGGAACTACGTAAGGCTTGATTCCCATGTTTGGGATACGTAGGCAACTTCATCATGAAGTCCAGCCCCCAACGCTTTCATAGCGTCTCAGTCCATACAACGGTTTCGACTTCATCCCAAGGTCCAGTCACCAACACCTTCCAAGGTGACTGTGTCCATATATTTGTTATGACCGTCTCCGTCATCTCCGTGCCCAAGAGTTCGACCACCACAAATGAAGACTGTTTGCGGACTGCTGCGGCATCATCCAAACAAGGGGCAACTTTCCGTTGCCACGAGTCGTCATGAGTCGCCATTCAAACCAGGGGCAACTTTCCGTTGCCATCCGCCCCTTTCAAGCCAGGGGCAATTTTTCATTGCCTCCGATCCGAGGTTGCGCATCTCGAGGGTAAGTTCTGCGCCTGTTTAGCACCGATCGTTCGCAAAAAATAGTTTTTGAAATTTTTTACTGAGGTTGACTATGTTTTCTTGAAAATTATTTCATTTTCCAAAACTGGACCATTTTCTTGGACCCAAAAAGGAAAATTTTCAGTGCTTATAGCCTGGCTTGCACGGTTTTCAAATCAAAAATTGAACAAGTACGTTAATCCGACTCTCATCTTGATCAAAACTGTTTTAGTAGAAAACCAAAACGAAAAATGGTCAAAATGATGAACTAGGGGCATAATTGAGTCAGGCGTTCTGTCTTTCCCTCGTCGTCAACGTATTTGCCAGGAGGGCACTCTACCCACCAGAAGAAATAGCTGTGAGCTAACGGCATTAGGCATGAACCCACACCTTTCTATTCATTCATTAATCACCTTGGGGAGGGACGAAAAATGAGAGAAAAAATAATAGAGAGGTGTGAGTTGAGAGAAAAGTGAGGAAAAGGGTTTTGAGAGAAAAACCGAGCTTGAGAGCCGAGTGATGTGTGAATCACAAATCAGAAAAGGTGGGAAACAATACCCAGGGAAACTGGCTCCTCGTGATCAGAGGTCCCCCGTCTTCGTTAACGTGTCTGTATGTCGTATCTTTTGTTTTGTTTACCTCAACCTTTGTTTTAGGCTTCTTCTGAGCATGTCTCGTTATGTTTAGGTCGTGTACCCTTTGTGTTTGAGTCCTCCCCGCGGTGTTCAGTTGTAGGCTCGATACCCCGGTTTGAAAAACCCTTATTTAATTTCAAAAATCTTTTATACTCAGAATGCTGTGCCATTCTCTATATTTGAGTGTGCTTCAATTCCAACCGGTTCCATCTTGGAGCTCCGTCTTGTCAGATCGAGTCGTTCGCTCAGGATTTGCTGCGAGCAAAATGAACCAAATGCTGTGTTATGGGCTGTATGCAGATTAATCCTCAGCAGAGTATGGGCCGTGTGTTCAAATTAATCAGGCAGTGGGTTGCTTGGGTTATTTTGTTGTTGGCTGTTTAGTTATCTGATCATTACCGTGCAAGTGCTCAGTTTTCAGACCACAGATCAATTCCATTTACATTGAGGTGTAACATGATGTGATGCGATGCAATACATAAGATATGTAAATGTAACACTTTTTTTGAGATAAAAAGTTCATTTCATTTCATCATCTTTTCTTGAGTACAAAGTTTTGAGGAAAACAAAAATCTGCCTACGGCAGTACAGAGTATCCTAACTACCAACAAAAAGGAAAAGTACAAGAAAGAAGAAAAAAAAAACAACAAAAATCTGTATCCATGTCAAGCGACTCCAGGGGCTATCGGTCTGTCCTAGTCCTCTTCCTGGACGAAGGTCCAGGAGCATCATCAGTATCGTCGTCAGAGCCTGAGCTAGTGCCACCTCCGGTCTCCTCCTCCGATGACTCCGCCTTCGACTCTGCCTCCGCCTCCGACTCGTCATCCTCGTCGTCGTCATCATCAGGGATGGGAGCCCGCGAACTACTCCCGAAATGAGTGTGCCCCGCCTTGGTGCGGGGGAATACTCTGCCCTCCTCATCTCTCCCTCGGGCGGGGACGGAAGGTCCAGCTGGAGCACCTCCTACCACGGGAATCTGGAAGGGAGGCTGAAAAAGTACATAAAAGGCCAATGCATCAGTATACTGTGGACAGTTTATCAGTACAGAATGTAGTGTATGAATACAGTGTGTGAATGCTGTGGACAGTTTGACAGTGCAGAATGCAATGTATGAGTACAGTGTGTGAATGCTGTGGACAGTTTGACAGTGCAGAATGCAGTGTATGAGTACAGTGTGTGAATACTGTGGATAGTTTATCAGTGCAGAATGCAGTGTATGAGTACAATGTATGAATGCCGTGGACAATCTATCAATGCAGAATGCGGTGTATGAGTACAATGTATGAATGCCGTGAGCGGTTTATCAGTGCAGAGCACAGTGCAGAATGCAGTGTATGCAGTGTATCAGACGCTGTGAGATCAGTGTATCAGGTGTTGTGCCGTGCATCAGATTACGTGAATCAGCTTGTGAGTGATTTGAGGCCGTGATCAGAAGAACATACCGGAATGCTGTAGAGGGCCAGGAGATCAAAGGTCCGTTGTAGCATCCCCATCATGGAGGCATTCATCTCCAATGACTGCCGGGTGTACTCAAAAGAAGCCTGCAAAAGTATTAGATGCATCAATATTCTGTGGAATATCAAATAAATTGAAATGAAATGATTGTACAAAAATGCAGTAAAACATACCGGAGGCAAGTCGGGGACACTGACAAACTCGTGATCAGCCGGCGGAGGGGCGAAGGGGATCTGATAGGTCGCCCCACCTTGCCCTCAGAAAGTCAATGAAGTGGGCAGAACAGGCCAACCGGTCCCCCGTCCTCCCTGAACTCCGCCCTTGCCACGGACCCGAGCCCTCCTCGAAGCTCCTGCTCCTGTCCTAGCTGCTGGCGCCACAGGCCTGGCTCCCTCAGCTCGACGGCCGTCGTTCAGAGACCGCATAATGTACGTCTGCACGTACTCTCTGTAGTCGCCGATGCCTCTGAAGCGGGTCGCCTCCCAGCCGATAGTATAATTGGCCATCTGCTCAGTAGTGAGTCTCTCGGTCTCCCTCATGTCCTCAGGAGGGTGAACCGGGACTATCTGCTCCTAGGGTCTGGCGTAGGAAACGCTCACCCAGGTACCAAGCCCGACAGACCGGGCCCTCTAGTAAGATCCGGAAACGCGAGGTCTCATCGGCACCGGCAAACTGATCCCGCATCATGGCTGGCAAAGGAGCCCAAGGCTGCCAGGTGATCTGAAAATGCAATACAGTTTGTTATCTATCGCTATTGAAGTATGCGGTGAAAAGCGAAGCTTAGATAAATTCTGAAATAAAACATACCTCTGCGGGGGTGATGGTGTCGAAGAAGTAGCGGAAGAAGCTAAATGTCTCTCGCGGCCTCCGGGTGCATCTCCCATCAAAGCGACGCGAAAAAGGGATGACCAGAGGAGTCTCCGTCTCCGGTATGGGAGTGAGCCTAGGAAAGTAGGCATAAACCCACAACTGCAAGGTAAATACTAGTGCATTTATCAGATAAAGCAGAATATAGAGTAAAAGCAGAAATAGCAGAGCCATGTGTTGTGTAGTGTATTGTGCAGAGTGTGCAGTGTGAGCAGTGTACAGTCAGTGTAAAGCAGAGTGTATGTGTGTGCCGCGTGTGCAGTATACAGTTAGTGAAAAACAGACTACGGTATGTGCAATACAGAATACAGTACAAAGTACAGAAGATAGAAAAGCAGAAATGAAAAGCGGGAAAGAAACGTACCTTCCAAGCACGCCAGTAGCCTCCGAGCAACTGTCCGCTGCCGCGGGAAGCTGAGCTCATATACCCATAGAGAGTGGCCAGAGCGGCGCCACCCCAGTCGTAATGCAAGATTTGCCTAACGTCCACCAGTGCGCTGAGCAGGCAGAGAGGCACTGTGTTCGCCCGGTCGGCGAAAATGGTCGTCCCAAACAAGAACATGAGGAAGCCGCGTGCGTATCTCTCCACGGCCTCCGGAGTCATCGGGGCTGCATCAACAAGGGTGGGCTGGACCCTGAACTGCACCTCGAACCAGGAATATCGGACGTAGCCAGGACGCGCCAAAGGCGGCAGCTCGCCGAGCAAGTAAATCTAAGTGGCAGTCCACTCGTCCATGTCAGTATTGAAAGGGATCTTATCACCCCCTACCCCGATGCCTGTGAGCATCGAGAAATCGTAAGGGGTCATCGTCATGTCCCCTGCTGCGGAGAAATGGAATGAATCGGTGGTGTCCCACCACCTCTCCACCAGAGCGGCGAGCAAGGGCCTGCAGGTCGTGAGTCTGGATAGTCCCCTGCAGAAAGCGCCGAAGCCCACCTGGTCCACGATGTGGCGGACCGCATCGGGAAGCTCGGCATACCAGTCCCGGGCGCCGGTATTCCCATACCCGCGGATGGTATGGGAATCCCCCTGTAATCAAAAGCAACAATTGCAAGGCAACATTCAAAATGCAGTTCTAAGAAGCATATAGATGTAGCACGTGTGCAAGTTTAACAGATTTAAATAAATGCCGGGTGCCGGTGTGCTTACAGTGAACTATAACGTGTGATGCGTCAGCGTGTTCGGGTGGTTCAGAGCAGATGTAGTGTGTGTGCATATTTTCAGACTCAAACAAATACCGGGTGTCGGTGTGCTTACGGTGAACTACAACATGTGATGCGTCAACGTGTTCGGGTGGTTCAGAGCAGATGTAGTATGTGTGCATATTTTCAGACTCAAATAAATACCGGGTGCCGGTGTGCTTACGGTGAACTACAACGTGTGATGCGTCAGCGTGTTCGGGTGGTTTAGAGCAGATTGTAGCATGCGTGCAAGTTTAACAGATTTAAATAAATACCGGGTGCCGGTGTGCTTACAGTGAACTACAACGTGTGATGCGTTAGCATGTTCGGGTAGTTCAGTACAGTATAGCATGTATGCATATGTTCATACTCAAGTAAATATTGGGTACCCGTGGGTATGCAGTGAAATACAGTGAGCGCCGTGTGTTCGGATGATTCAGGGCTAGTGCAGTGTGTGTGCATGTGTCAGTCTCAAGCAGATATCAGTTGCACGTATGTTTATAATCAACTACAGTATACAGGGTATCTGAGCTAAAGCAGTTAAAGAGCACAACTAGCTACGACAGTTTTGTATCTTACATTGCAGAAAGTAAAGCAGAGAAAAGAGAGTTACCTCGGAAGCGCCGAAGGACAGGTGGGAGGTAGGCTCACAGTACAACTAGCTACGACAGTTTTGTATCCTACATTGCAGAAAGTAAAGCAGAGAAAAGAGAGTTACCTCGGAAGTGCCGAAGGACAGGTGGGAGGTAGGCTCACACAGTAATAGCTCGGGTGGCACGTGCCTGTCGAACTCCTGAACTGGCGTAGTCCGTCAGGGGGCAGAACATGAATCGCCGGCCGGTAGGTCGCCGGGTCGAACGGGCGCTAGCTCAAAGGTAGGAGCTCGACCCCGGGATCCATCTCGTGATCCGGGGGAGTCCCACCGCGTGGAATGTCGTCCGCCATGTCAAGAATGATGAGAAAATAGCCGGAGGAAGGAAAACCGGGCTAGAATATGGAAAGTCAACCGAAAAGTCAACTCCTGAGTAGGTCGAAAATGGCCGAAAAGGCCGGGATGTGAAAAGGGTACGGAAATCAAGAGGAAAGCGAGGGGAACAAACCCCAAAAATGTGGGAACGGCAAAAGAGGCACCGAAACAAAGATTTGTTCGGTTGAAAATGTCCGAAACGCGAAGAAAATCGCGAATCCGATGACAAAACGGGCGTAGAACGCGAAGAAACGGAGAAAAGAGGAGAGGAAAACACTCTAGAGAGAGAGGGTGTGGAATTTCGGTGAAGAAGGAAGTGAGAAATAGGGTTTAGAAACCCTATTTTAAAACACCCATGGTGAAATGTCGAATCTGCCCCGACTCAAGAACTTTTTGGCGGTCGGCAACATTTTGTGCCGGCCGGCAGAATATTGTGCCGATGAAATTATTTTTCAGCCAGTGGACAGCCGGTGGCTTCCCCTCCCGGCCGGTGGTGTTCCCACAACCTTGTTTAGGTCATATGAGTAGTTTTTGGTCTTCATAGCTCAAGAAAGTGCAAAAAAGTGTATCTCCGACGCTCAACCGGCCTCCGTTTTGACCTCGGACTG
>NW_021024633.1:261918-283689 GCF_004153795.1 Camellia sinensis | reverse complement strand
TGTTTTCAAAAATTGATATCATGGTTAGTAGAGGCCGATCTTTGATCGGGCGAGCGGGGGTGCTCACGAAGTGACCTTCCTCAATCGTACACAAGTTCCCGATTCGAGGCAACTTTGGTGATGACGGACATGTGGCCTTCGGCACCGAGTCAGGGTTTCCTAAATTCCCCCGTAAAAAATATTTAGGTGGCAACTCTGTATCTGGAAAAGCAGTCCATGTTTGGCACTTCTTTCCAAAAATCTATTTTTCAAAACGATTTGCCAGATTTGGACTCTTTGGTTCAAGATTAAGAATCGTGACACAAATCGAGTCCGAGCTGTAGTGGCCCCAAATGAACAGAACGGGACTCACCCTCCCGGGGCGTTCGGGGACGTCTACATGGAGTTCTAGGCTTTACGTGTTCATATGTGCATTCATTCCATATTAAGTCATGCAATTCGACTCCTCGGCCATCATGCATCAAGATGCGTAATTGGTGGCCCGAGGGTCAAGGACTACACTCCCTTTAGCTTATGCAATGATAGGGAGAGTGGTCGTGCACACATGTGTTGCGAATACTTTGCCATCTCTCTCTCTTGCCTGTTTTTGGCCATTGTTTTGGGCCTTATTAGGGCTGCCTAAACCATGCTTAGGTCCACCCTTTGCTTGCTTGGATGCTTACCTTGCATGTTTGTTTGCATGCTTGCATGTACATCTTGCATTTCCATGTTGCATCCTTAGCTTGTATGCCTAGGTTGCATTGCACTTAGCATACATGTCTTGTTCCTTGATTTAGTGATAGGAATGTCAATTGCAAACAGAGGCAAGTCGGGGCGTCGCGAGGGATTTCCGAACAAGGCAATTCAAGCATGCATGCATCCTTTGTCATTCAAAACGGAGCTGAGGCAGCCTACTTCATTTAGTTTACATGCTTATTTAAATTGCTCACTTAGTTAATTTGTTGATTAATTAGAGTTGTGTAATAATTAGCTATAGTTTTTTATTCATTTTATTGTGTAATAACTAGTTTAATTAGATTAGCTTAGATTAGCTAGCTGGTTCTGTATTATTCATTAGGACCCTCCGTCGAGAGGGCGAATTTTGTAATAAGTGTGCGTGTGTGTGATGCATGTCTTCCAACCCCCATTTCTTTCTCCCTTTTATTTACCAGCCTACGATGGTTAGTTTTAGGGTATGTTTCAATTAGCATCCTTATGCTCGCATGTTTGTATCCATTCATCTGTCTTGCATGCATCGGGCTCAGCGCATCATACTAACTACATTGTATTTCAATTCCGAGTTGAATACATATTATCTGTAGTATCTCATATGCCATCTTAGAATAGCCGAGCCTATCTTAGTTGTATTTTGCATGTGTTGCATTAGCCATCTTAACATGAACTAGGATCATGCATCGATTACTAACTAGTTTCTGTTTTGGCTTGGAGTACTCGGTGAGTGTTTATGCTTTAGCATCCTTGCATGTGTGTGAGTGACTGCCATGATAGTATGCTTGCCATGAGGCTAACTGCTTATGTGATATACCTGCCTGAATGCCTGTGGGTGAAGGTTGGATTATTTAAATTGGAACAATTCTTCGATTGCGAGTTTTAAGCCCTCTTGAGAGTGGCAAATCACCATGTTTTCTAAGCCCACTTGAGGGTTGCAAAATCCGCATTTTAGCCTACTTGCGAGTAGCAAATCGCTTTCAAAAACAAACATGAGATGTTTTGTTCCAACTTAGACGATCCAGTCTATACTTGTATGCTGTGCGCATCACATAGTAATTCTGGGTTAATAACTAGAATAAGAGCACATATGTTTTCAAAAACAAGATATCATGTTTAGTAGTGGCCGATCTTTGATCGGGTGAGCGGGGGTGCTCATTGCATGACCTTCCCCAATCGTACCCAAGTTCCCGAGCTGAGGCAACTTTGGTGATGACGGACACGTGGCCTTAGGCAACGAGTCAGGGTGTCCTAAATTTTCCAAAATAAAATATTTAGGTGGCGACTCTGTATCTGGCAAAGTAGTCCATGTTTGGCACTTCTTTCTAAAAATCAGCTCTTCAAAATGATTTGCCAGATTTGGACTCTTTGGTGATTTATCAATCTCGTATTGCACTTTGCGAGATCAGATTAAGAACCGTGACATTGAGTCCGAACTATAGTAAGCCCAATGGACAAAATGGGATTTTTTCCAGGACGTCCAGGGACGTTTACAGTTTCTGGTGACTTTGCTGGGGATTTAGAGAACTTGACTCGAACTCATGATATCTTGTTTTGATTACGCTTATGTGTTTCTTTGCATTGCATTTGCATTGGTGCGCCAAGGACACCGTGTTTGCCATCTGCTATTCCTGAACAATTTACCGGAGGCTCGCTTTGAGAAGCGTGCCATAAGGCTGACCGGTTACGGGCTCTGCCACGATGGGAACACAAACCCTAGTTTTTACCGGGGCACCCTTTTTGACCATTCGACCTAGTGCATATTTGGAATCTATAGTGACCATTCCAAACTAGGACAGGTTACTTACCCGATTGTAGGTTGTTTGAAGCCGCTGCGTGCATAGTGAAACCCTAGCACCTGACAAAATAGGACAGGAAAAACCTATCCCAACATAGGGATGTTTTGGCTTTCACTTGCTATGTGCTTTTAGAGCGCGTCTCTACAGGAATGCATGTATCAGTTGCAAGTCTGGGTATCAAGCCTGAGGGCATCAGTATTTAGGAGAATCAGTTTTACTTGAGGGTATCAATTTACAGGGAAGAATTTTGGGCAGAATCTAGTAGAGAGTGCAGTCATTCAGCTATGCTCATATCTGTTCCACTGAAATTGGGCTGAGATGCTGCCTATTTTCTCTTTTGCAAGGTAGTCTTGGAACCGTAGCTTCAGAAGGCTCCAATATCCCCCGAGGTTCATCGGACTTGTGCTGATAGGCTTTGTCAGGTCAGAGATTCAGTTCAAGGGAAATTAGTGTTCCTTTGCTAGAGGCAGAGTAAGAGGGCCAGTTAGGCATAGATCACCAGTTCAGCAGTTACCAGATCAGTGGCCCTTATCCACCCCACCAATGAACAATCAGGCTGAGGTCTCAGTTTCTACTGCAGGGACAGATATACCAGTTGTTCATATAAACCAACACTCTATGGCAGGTATGGAAAAGATGATGTGTCAGCTCTAGGAAAGTATGCAAGCCATGCAACAGGATGCTGCCCGTCAAGCAGAATTTACCGCACGCCAGGCCAAGGTTATAGCCCAACAGGCAGAGTTAATCGCCAGGCAATAACAGCAAACTGGGGCATCTGCTTCACACCCAACTCCTCCCCTACCAAGAGTCCCAATACTCGAGGAGACAACAAATGTCTAGGAAGATACGGATATCCCAACGGGGTCGGCTCCGCCCCCAATCGTACCCCAGCTGTCCAAGGCACCCACACCCACCAACCTACCAGATTCTCCCTTTGAGTTCGAAGTGGACCCCACAACACTAAAAGTGGGCAAGCTAGAAAAGCTGCTCAAGAAGTCTCAGGGCGTGAAGTCCATTCCGGATATTAAGGATGGGTACACCGTTTCGGCCGTGACTCTGCTGGACCAATTCAAAATGCCGCATATCGACCGCTTCGACGGCTCCGGAGACCCAATGGTGCACTTTCACCTATTTTTTGATATCCTGAGGCCAAGTGGTTTGACCACAGCCCAGAAGTTGTCTCTCTTCGGCCGAACCATGTTTGAGATGGCCGCAATCTGGTATGCAAAATTGGAGGACTTTGTGAAATGGGATTGGGAAGAGCTAGCTGAGGCCTTTATTGCTCAATACTCCTACAACACACAGATCGAGGTCACAACTCGTGATCTCGAAGTCACCCGCCAAGAACCAAAGGAGGGTTTCTCAAAGTTCGTGACGAGATGGAGAGCAAAGGCCTCAATGATGACTACAAGGCCTTCCGACAAAGATCAGATCAGGATGATTGTTCGAAATTTGCATGGCAAGTTGCTACAAAAGATGGTGGTTCTACCTCTGTTACTTTTCCATCCCTTCATGAAATGAGGGTTCAAATCGAGGATGCCATCAGACAAGGAATCTTTGTGGAAGATGATGAGCCTTTGCAGAAGAATGTTGTTCACAGTTCCAATGCTACTACTAATGGTAGCACAATTGCAAAATGCTCAGAAGTAGACTCTATCACCACTTCCCTCAATGGCCAAAAACCAATCACTTCAAATCGGCCCCAAGCCCGAAAGTTCAATCCTCTTTACATGAGTCTCTCCCAAGCCTTGAAAAAGTTGTAAGAAGAAGGGCACCTAGAACTCCTAGAACCCCAACCCCTTCCAAATCCTCTTCCACCAAGATATGACCTAGCTAAATACTGTGCCTATCATCAACAACACGGTCATGATACGAACCGTTGCATCCGCCTCCGTCATAAGATTCAGGATCTTATTGACGAAGAGACCCTAGCTCCACCCAAAAGACCTTAGGTTAGTACTGACTTGTCACCTCCCCACCTCAACCTCATCCACACACTGGCCGTCCCTTATGACCCCAATGTATACATCACCCCAGTCCATCTATCCAAGCCTGAGGTGTTTATCCCAGAAAGCATGGACTTATGCATGATGGATGCACCTAGACCCCAATCGTCTCAAACCCGTGAGCCCACTACTTCTGAGCCGATGAGAATGATCGAAGATCTTTAGAGAACTGTGGCAGATTTAGCCGTAGATTTAGCCTTTGGGATAGTAGCTCCGTCATCAACCACACCACATACCGGGAATTTCATGTCAAAAGACTCCCCAATCTTGGGACGGGCTGCATTTGAAGAAGGCCAATCCCTTGGCAAAGTGGAGGCGAGTGGAAAGAACAAGGTAGGGGTAGACATTGATCCTCATAAACACCTTCTGTGGGCTGTTGAGGCTTTGAAAGCCGATGGACTGAACAAAGAGCAAGTGCTCGTAGTTGTTGCAAAAACTGTGGATGACACTTTCGCCATTCAAGTTGGGGGCAGTTTGAATCAAGGGGCAAGCCCGGAGAAGGGCCGTTATACCAGGAATGTTCCTTTCAGCTCTAATCCTGTGCTCAGAAGAGATCAGCAAACCCAGTCAGCGCCTGTCAATCCCTTTGCTGGTGCGTCCAGCAAAACTCCACAATCCTCAAAACACCCACCTCGGGGCCAGTGGGTGTTCACCCCACTGTACATGTCTTTATCAACGGGCCTGAGGGTCTTGATTAGAAAGGGGGATCTGAAAACCCTGGAGCCGCGACCACTGCCAGATAAACTTCCTCCCATGATCCGGCCAAGTACTGCGCCTTCCATCAACAAACCGGTCATGGCACTGATAGTTGTTACCGTCTTCGCCATGAAATACAAGATCTGATTGATAACAAAGTCATCGATTCCTGACATTGAGGATGGGTACATCGAGGCTGCCGTACGACTCCCAGACAGATTCAAAATGCCATATATTGATTATTTCGATGGGTCTGGAGATCCTATGGTACATATGGATCCTATGGAGATCCATATATTCTTGGATGTCCTGAAGCCAATGAGTCTGACTAAACCACAGAAACTCTCTCTGTATAGAAGAACCCTGTCGGGTGTAGCAGCCGCTTGGTATGCCAAATTGGAGAATACGGTGAAACAGAACTGGGAAGAATTGGCTGTGGCCTTTGTTGATCAGTATTCTTACAATACCCAAGTTGAAATGACCATTCAAGAGCTAGAAGCTACGCACCAGAATCCTACAGAGCCGTTTGCAGAATTTGTTGCAAGGTGGACAGCAAAGGCAGCACAGATGATAGATCGCCCTTCTGAAAGGGATCAAGTGCGAATAGTGGTGCGAAACCTCGAGCATGATATGTTCCAAAAATTGATAGTCGCTCCACTATTCACTTTCAAAAGTTTGCATGAACTGGGGGTTCAGGTCGAGAATGCGTTCAACAGTGGGATCATTCCCAGAACAAGTGAACCGACAAGGAGGGCAATTTCAAGGAGTACCAATGCTGCTAGTAGCGTTATTCCCAAACTCGCCGAAATCAATACAGTTGCCACAGCCGACCCTTTTGCCAATCCAAGCCTACAAACTGCCGGCCCAGCCTGAGCTCAGGGCAGAACTTTCACCCCCCTCTATATAAGCCTGACTAGCACACTAAAAGTCTTGATGGAAAGAGAGTATTTCAAACCCCTCAATCCTCAACCTCTGTCTGACCTACTTCCAGCCAGACATAACCCCTCCAAGTGCTATGTGTACCATCAGCAGCGCGGTCATGGCACCGACCGTTGCTACTGCCTTCGTCATGATGTCCAAAATCTCATCGACAACCGGACGATAGCTCCACCTTCAGACCCCAATGACCAAGTACCTCATCCACATCTCAATCTAATCCACACACTGGCCGTCCCTTACGACCCCAGCGTATACATCACCCGGGTCCATCTATCCAAGCCTGAGGTGTTTATCCTAGAAAGTATGGACTTATGTATGATGGATGCACCTAGACCTTAATCATCTCAAACCCATGATCCCACTACTTTTGGGCTGATGAGAATGATCGAAGATCTTCAGAGAACTGTGACAGATTTAGCCTTTGGGATATTGGCTTCGTCATCGACCACACCACATACCGGGAATTTCATGTCAAAAGATTCCTCAATCTTGGGACGGGCTGCATTTGAAGAAGGCCAATCCCTTGGCAAAGTGGAGGCGAGTGGAAAGAACAAGGTAGGGGTAGACATTGATCCTCATAAACACCTTCTGTGGGCTGTTGAGGCTTTGAAAGCCGATGGACTGAACAAAGAGCAAGTGCTCGTAGTTGTTGCAAAAACTGTGGATGACACTTTCGCCATTCAAGTTGGGGGCAGTTTGAATCAAGGGGCAAGCCCGGAGAAGGGCCGTTATACCAGGAATGTTCCTTTCAGCTCTAATCCTGTGCTCAGAAGAGATCAGCAAACCCAGTCAGCGCCTGTCAATCCCTTTGCTGGTGCGTCCAGCAAAACTCCACAATCCTCAAAACACCCACCTCGGGGCCAGTGGGTGTTCACCCCACTGTACATGTCTTTATCAGCGGGCCTGAGGGTCTTGATTAGAAAGGGGGATCTTAAAACCCTGGAGCCGCGGCCACTGCCAGATAAACTTCCTCCCATGATCCGGCCAAGTACTGCGCCTTCCATCAACAAACCGGTCATGGCACTGATAGTTGTTACCGTCTTCGCCATGAAATACAAGATCTGATTGATAACAAAGTCATCGCCGCACCAGGCTCTGCAAAGTCTATCGGCACTGGATCAGTGCACTTGGGGGGATAATGTGATGTGATCGAGGGAATGAACCATCTGCGGATGGCACCCAGTTTACTCCGGATGTGGCGTTTGGCACGCACTGTTTTGAGCAATGTACAAATGTTGTTCATTTTGCTTTCTGACTTGGGTATTGGGTCAGTCTTGTTGTGTTGTATAGAGTCAGTCTTTTTGTGCTGAGTCAGTTGGGTCTGTCTTGTTGTATCGAGTCAGTCCTGTTTTGTTAGAGTCGGGTGATTTCGGGGGTGTTACCTCGGACATCACTTGCTTGTTTTGTGTTTGTCTTTTCGTTTTCTTTTGAGTCTATTTATGCCTTGGAGCCAGTTGTGCCAACAGATTTTGAATGAAACAGCAGTGACTTTTACACTATTGTGTTTACTTCTGCCTTGTGCCACAAGTTCTGAACGAGATGGCAGTATTTGATTAGAAACTGTGTCTTTTTTGTGCCTTGAATTCATTGTATTGGCCTAAGTTTTTCAAAACTTTTGTGAACATTGTGATGAAAACGAAGAGGAAGGAACTCCTTTGGATTTTCAAAATTTTGATCAATTGAGAGAAAGAGAGGCATGCTAAGCCCTTATTGAATGAAATCATGTTTGTTAATGTGAGTACTGAGAAGGATCCTGGCTTGATCCAGATTGGTTCTACACTGTCTTCAACGCGAGCGATTTGTTGCTTTCTTAAAAGATTTCAAAAAAATGTTTTACATGATCTTGCGAAGACTTGTGTGGGATCGCTCTTGAGATTGTGCAGCTTAGGATCGCTCTCAGCCTCGAGACTCAACCCCTTTGCTTCCAAACCTTGAACCATAATTCAGAATGTTCAAAGGTCAATCATGATGTGAGGCTTATATGGCCAGATTGGACTAGGGGCAAGAAGGTCAGATGTGATCAAAGGAAGCTTACGAAGCTAGATCAAAAGCAGCTCTTGAACTAGGGGCAAAAATGTCAGATGCGTTCGAAGAGTCAAATATGAGTCTTTTCTTCAAACCAGGGAAGACTGGCAAGAATGCCAAATCCCAGAAGGGGAAAAGAAGAAAGTATTGCTGAAGGACAACCAAGTTCCTATCCACAACACTAGGGGCAAATTCACCCTCCATTGGATGGACTTCTACATCATCAGCGAACAACAGCCATTCTCTTGGATTTAGATGGCTCCGAGATCTCAAACCATTCAACATGGACAAAGCTAAACTTTTACCCTTGAGAGGCTCGGTGGGCCGAAAACCTGGAGGGCGACCCAGGCAAAAGTTAGAGCAAGAAAAAGAAGAAAAAGAACAAAAAAAAAAGAAAAAGAAAAATGCAAAGAATAAAAAAAAAAGAAAAATGAAGAAAATGAAAAGAAAAGATGAAAAAGAAAAAAGAAGAAAAGAAATGAAAAGAATTGAAAAGAAAAGAAGAACAAAGCTCGCAAGGTTGAAAACCCAGAAAGGGCGGCCTTGGCAAAAGTTGGAGCGCAAAAGGAGAGATTAATACTCGAGTGTACCTTGCCCCCGAACTACATAAGGCTTGATTCCCATCTTCAGGATACGTAGGCAACTTCATTCTGAAGTCCAGCCGTAAAACACTTCAAATTCGACTGTGTCCATGTGATAGTTCTGGTCATCATTGTCTTCTCTGTATCCGAGAATTTGGCTATAATTGTCACTGTGGGGACTGGTTGCCATGTGTTGCGGCACTATTCAAACTAGGGGCAACTTTCCGTTGCCATGCAGTGCTGTGGTGCTATTCAGACTAGGGGCAACTTTCAGTTGCCATGCAGTGCCGTTCAGACAAGGGGCAATTTTCCATTGTTTTGGATCTGAGGTTGTGCATCTCAAGAGTAAATCCTGCGTTGGTCGAGCAGTGGCCATTTGCAAAAATAGTTTTTGAGAATTTTTAATGAGGTTGATTAATTCTCTCGAAAAGTATTCCATTTTTCAAAACTAGACTATTTCTTGGACCCAATAAAGGAAAATTTTTAGTGCTCATAACCTGACTTGCATGATTTCAAATCAGAAAATCAAACAAGCGTGTTAATCTAACTCTCATATTGGTCAAAATTGTTTTAGTAGAAAACCAAAACAAAAAATGGTCAAAATAATGAACTAAGGGCACAGTTGAGTCAGGTGTTCTGTCTTTTCCCCGTTGTCAACATACTTGCCAGAAAAAGGCACTCTACTTGCCAGAAAGGGCACTCTGCCTGCCAGAAAAGGGCATAACTAATGCTAACAACAAAGGGCTGAAAGCTCTCAACATCCTCCAAGCAACAAAGTATCAAGCCAAGTGTGATGCATGAACTGGAATGGATCAAGATATTCCACTCCCTCGTCTGGACACATTTGATCATGTCCAAACTCCCCAGCAAAACATCGTCAACCGATGTCGGCTGCAGATTTGCTACACACCCAGTTGTAGTGCAACCCCTCTGCGGGAAAGTTCACTATTGTGAGCAGAAGAAGAGAATCCAGCAGAGTGCTAGGGGCAAGACCTCGTAACTTCCTGTTTATCCATCAACCACCATTGGGAGGGATGAAAAATAAGAGATTAAAGAATAGAGAGATGTGCGCTGAGAGGAAAAGCAAGAAAAGGGTTTTGAGAGAAAAACCGAGCTTGAGGGCCGAGTGATGTGAGAATCACAAATAAGAAAATGGTGGGGAATAATACCCGAAGAAACTGGCCTCTCACGAACTTAGAGATCTCTCCCCTTTGTAACATGTCTGAGTGTTGTGTCTTTTGTTTTGTTTGTCTCAATTCTCGTTTTTGAGTCGTTTCGAGTGTGTCTCAACGTGTTTAGGTTGTTTGCCCTTTTCTTTTCCTTTATTGAGTCGTAGTGCACTGTGTTTAGTCGTTGGCTCAATACCCGGTTGAGAACACTTTTCTCATTACAATTTAAAACAAAAAAAAAAAAACAAAAAATCGTTTTGTGCTCAGAGTGCCATGCCGTTCTCCACATTTGTGAGAAACAGGATTGGTTCTTTCATAAAACTCCAGGGTTCAACCCAAGTCATGTCAGAATAGTAAAACCAGGACCTATCTGAAGCTATGAAAGTTCCGGGCTACAAAGCTAAAGAAAAGAGGAAAAATGTCGGGCATCTGAGTTTGTTTCAACTTCTGCAAGTTCCGTCATTGCATCCCGTATGTTCAGAATGAGCAGTGTCTTGTATGAGCTGGGTACCGAATCAACCGAATACTGTGTTATGAGCTGCGTGTTCAGAATGAGCAGTGTGCTGATACGAGCTGTGTGTTCAAAGTGAACAGAATACTGTGTTGACTGTTTCACTGTTTCAGGCCAGAATGGCGATCAGAAGTGCTCTCCCTGAGTACCATTCCCCGTCAAAGTTATCTTGGCTATGTTTGCAATGAGGGAAAGTTGTGAATATGTTCAAGAAGGAAAACGACATTTATGGTTTCTACATGCGGAAGCTACCCCTTGTCAGCATTTCAGGACCTTTGTACTGCGAGTTGAAGGTAAGTGTTCGAAGAACACAATGGAGGGGAGATCCCCGTCAGAGTAAAGCGGTATACCGCCACTCACTCCATGAGGTGCTTTCTAAAGTGCCACTTTGTTTATTTATTGCATTCCCTAAACATCATGCTCTACATTGCTTGTAACATGGACTGTATCATCATACTTATTGCGTTTATTTGCATCTTGTGTTATCTTGTACCATTTATCCTTTTACGCCGAGCTGCGTTTAGGATCGTTGTCCTCCAGGACTTTCTCAGGTTGCGCCGAGCACGCGCCTGATAGTTTGTTTCGGACCATCTCCCACGATTTCAGCGTGGTTTGAGTGTTCATTTCCTCACACGATTTCAGCGTGTTTGGAATTTATCTCAGGTTGTGTCGTGTACACACCTGGGCGTTTTGTTTTCAGGCCTCTTCTCACTATTTCAGAGTGGTTAGAGTGTCCCCTTCCTCACCCAATTTCAGCGTGTTTGGAATTCATCTCAAGTTGCATTGTGCACACCTGGGCGGTTTTGTTTTCGGACCACCTCTCACAATTTCAGCATGGTTTGAGTGTCCATTTCCTCACACGATTTCAGCCTGTTTGGAATTTATCTCAGGTTGCGCCATGTGCGCACCTGGGCGGTTTGTTTTCAGACCTCCTCCCACGATTTCAGCGTGGTTTGAGTGTCCGTTTCCTCACACAATTTCAGCGTATTGTTGTGTCGTGTACACACCTGGGCGGGTTATTTTTGGACCTCCTCTCACGATTTTAACGTGGTTTGAGTGTCCCTTTCCTCACACGATTTCAGCGTGTTTGGAATTTATCTCAGGTTGCATCGTGTATGCACCTAGGCGGTTGTTTTTTAGCCTCTTCTCGCGATTTTAGCGTGATTAGAGTGTTCTTTTCCTCACATGATTTCAGCGTGTTTGGAATTAATCTCAGGTTGCGTCGTGTACGCGCTTGGCGGGTTGTTTTGGACCTCCTCTCATGATTTCAGTGTGATTTGATCGTGTACGCACCTGGGCGGTTTGTTTTCGGACCTCCTCTCACGATTTCAGCATGGTTTGAGTGTCCCTTTCCTCACACGATTTCAACGTGTTTGGAATTCATCTTAGGTTGTGTCGTGTACACACCTGGGCGGTTTGTTTTTAGGCCTCTTCTCACGATTTTAGCGTGGTTTGAGTGTCCCTTTCCTCACACGATTTCAACGTGTTTGGAATTTATCCCAGGTTACGTCGTGTACGCGCTTGGGTGTTTTGTTTTCGACCTCCCTTCACGATTTCAGAGTGGTTTGAGTGTCCCTTTCCTCACATGATTTCTGTGTGTTTGGAATTCATCTTAGGTTGTGTTTCGTATGCACCTAGGCAGCTGTTTTCGAGCAACTTCTCGCGATTTCAGCGTGCTTAGAGTGTTCTTTTACTCACACGATTTCAGCTTGTTTGGAATTCATCTCAGGTTGCGTTGTGTATGCACCTAGGCGGTTGTTTTCAGGCCTCTTCTCATGATTTCAGCATGGTTAGAGTGTTCCCTTCCTTACACGATTTCAACGTGTTTGGAATTTATCTCCGGTTGCGTGGAACGCGCTTCTGATTGGTTTTCTTTGTTCTTCCTCCTCTCACAATTCCAGCGTGGTTGGAGTGTGTTACCCAATTTGCATCTATTGCTCTAT
The DNA here is from genome assembly GCF_004153795.1 of Camellia sinensis. Taxonomy (NCBI): domain Eukaryota; kingdom Viridiplantae; phylum Streptophyta; class Magnoliopsida; order Ericales; family Theaceae; genus Camellia; species Camellia sinensis. The sequence goes on along the minus strand of NW_021024633.1, from coordinate 271,312 downwards.
CCGTTACATCCATTGCATTATATCTGTTTTATTCTGGTGTAGGAGACCTTAAATCCTCTAAAGGTGCAATTCCTTTGGTGTTTGTCATGCCCGAACGACTTCCAGTGGTCTGGTATAGCCACCTGCCTGTGTTTGCGGTGAGTTCCTAGGAGACCAACTGAGGTGGTGGAAACTAGAGTTTGAATGGCTCATGCCTAGAACGCAAAGGTTCGGAATTTCCGAGACTAAAGTCTGGTTTAAATACCTAGGGGTATATCCTCGGCTTGAAATCTGTATGGCAGCCCCACAGATTGAGATAGCATATTTATGCGCCTCAATTCTGGATACTGAACCAACCTAGTCTGTCACCCTGTTGGAGAATAGAGAAAGCTGCGACCATAGTCAAGGAGAAAAGTAGTACCTGCGGTTCAACCGAGAAGAAGGGGAAGGTCCCCAGCAGCATGAGGTAGGTCATTGCCAATTGTCCCTGTAAGGTACCTTCGCTTCCTAACTACTACATCATCTAGTATGTCCATTACATTGCATAAATCCTGAATTTTCAAACCAGCTGCGCGTAGCGTATAAGTCCAATTATCAAACCAGCTTCGCGTAACGTATAAGTCCAATTATCAAACCGGCTTCGTGTAGTGTATAAGTCCAATTATCAAACCGGCTTTGCGCAGCGTATAAGTCCAATTATCAAACCGGCTTTGCGCAGCGTATAAGTCCAATTATCAAACCGGCTTCGCGTGGCATATAAGTCCAATTTTCAAATCGGTTTCGCGTAGCGTATAAGTCCAATTATCAAAATCTTCCTGCATATCATTTTGCATCTTGCCCCTAAACTACGCTGGTTTGATTCTTTGCAAAGGGATACGTAGGCAGCCTGCAGGTTCAACCAACTGCATTTGTATTTTGTTTGTTTGTCCAAGTCTTCGGCCTTGTCAAAAATGGGTCATCTCTGAGCTTTGACATTCACTCTCATCACTTCTTGACTTCTGAGTTCTGTCAAAGAGGGGCAACTGTAGACACCCCATTTTTTACCAACCTTAAGAATCAGGCGTCATCGATTGAGCGCTCGGTGATTGCGCATGTTGTGTTCGTTTCGAGGTTTCGAAGTTCTTGGCTGAGAGCCTCACCTCCGGACCTCGGGACTCTTTATACTTTGACTCGGTCTGCGAACTAAGTCTTGTTTTCTTTTCCCGGAGGGAGGGAGAGGTCTTGTAGACCATCTCTCAGTGGTCGTAGACTACTTTTCGTGGTCGTAGGCCACTGTTCCCGTTTGGAGACTAGTTTTCGATTTTCGGAGCCGTCGGCTGCGCGCCTCGGCTCGGGACTGCTTAACGTTCTCCATTTGGCATGGTTTTTGGAACACACCTTTTTCCTTTGTCTAGAGGGACAATGTGGTTTGGGAGACCACTTTTGTGGTCATACGCCACTTTTTGTGCTCAACAGCCAGTTTTCGGGGCCCCCGGCCGCGCGTTTTGCCTCCCGAACTCTCGTTTTGCATCTGTGTTGGTTCGTTCTTGGCACGAACCTTGCTTTTCATGTTTGGGAAGTGGTACAAGGGTGGGAGACTAGTTTTTCTCCTTGGAGAACACTTTTCTTCCCGCCAGCCAGTTTTCTGGTCGGGAAACTAGTTTTCTTGGTCTTTGGGCCACATTTGCTGGTCTCCCACCACACCACTGACTTGTTTTCAGTATGGAGACCACCAATTATCCCTGGAAACCAGCTTTTATCCTTGGAGACCACTTTTCTTCTCGCCAGCCGATTTTTTGGTCGGGAAACTGGTTTTCTTGGTCTTTGGGCCACATTTTCTGGTTTCCCACCACACCACTGGCTTTCTTTCAGTGTGGACACCACCAATTACCCCTAGAGACCACTTTTTTTTCTGACCGACCAGAAAAAGTGACTGGCCGATCACTTTCTCATGAAAAGTGGTCGGCTGACCAGTAAAAGTGGCGGGCCGACCACTTTAACTGGTCGACGACCTTCCTGCATATTCTACAGGTGTTATGGATGCCAGCTGTGCCAGCTAGAGTGCACAGATTGCATCCTCCATACACGTGTATGGAGGGATTGCATCTAGCTTCAAACTTCTTCAACAAGCTTGGTGCTTGTTTCTCTATAAGAGGAAAGGCTCTCTCTCTTGTCTCAGGTTCAAAAAGTTGGCTTAGGGCATATACATATATCTCCCTCTCTATATTCCCCCCTCTCTCTCTCCATATTTTGTGCCTTAAAGTGTTTTGTCTCTTCACTTGTGCACACAACCTCCTAGCCAAGCACCTCCCTTTTGTTGCTAAGGCATCTTAAGGTTGCTTCTGGAGTTTTTGGTTTGGTTTAAGCTCAAAAAAACCTGCTGGAGTTGTAGCTTTGAAGAAGTTCATCAAGGGTGAGTTTTTGAACCTTAAATACCCCTTTCTTCCTTATGCTTTTAGGCTATCTTGCATGCAGTTTTGAGCTTAACTTATAACTGATAAAAGTTGTGTTTTTGCATGATTTTGATCTTTGTTTAAGATCACTTTGGTGTTTGGGATTGTTTCCCCTCTCTTAGGCCTTGTTTGGCCTTATTTTTGTGCCATCTTTGTGAGCTTCGGGACCACCTTGTATTGGCCTTCTCACCACTGAAATCTAGAGGGATTTCAGTGGTGGGGATAGTGTTTTAAGGTCCTAAGAAGGAGAGGGTCACCCTCTCTTCTTTGTGTCCTCTTTACATGCTTCATTTGCCTCATGTTTGAGCACCTTTGGTAAGTGTGTGTTGGCCATGTCTTAGCTTGTATTTATGGTTATTTTGCTGAGGCACACCACTTTTTTTGCTTTGTTTGGTCAGCCCTTACATGGTTAACACACTTGTGTAAATCACACAATCTAGTCTTGTATGTCTCATGTTTGAGCATGTGTTTCTAGCTTGATTTCGAGCCATCTCAGTAGCTTTTTGGTGATGTTTTAACATGCCTTAGATCTGTTTTGGGTCGGTTTGGTTGGCTCTTGCATGCCTAATACACTTGTAGTGTAAATCCCTTAAACTAACTTTATATGCTTCATGCGTTGACATCTCATTCTAGCTTGCTTTCTTCCCATTTCAGCATGTTTTTGGTGATTTTTTACCATGTCATGACTCTGTTTTGGTTTGGTTTGGTTGGCCTTTGCATGCTCCATACACTTGCCATGCAATCCCATGAAATAGCCTAATGTGCATCATGTTGGTGCATGTCTTTGTAGCATGCTTTTGGCTTGAATTCAAGAAGACTTTGTTCATGTTTTTCCATGTTTAAGGTCTAATTTTGGTTGTCTTGGTCATCCATGACTTGCTTGGTATAGCTTTGGTTCAACCTAGCTTGTTTGCTTTGTGCATCGGGTCCACTAGCATACATTACTTGGCTCATTTCAATGATTTGGAATCTTTAGTTATACAATTTCAGTCCATGTTTCATGGCTGTGCACTTGCATTTGTCAGTCAATCAATGCGCTAGAGGGTTCCCCCTTTATGCCTTAACATGAGCCATTGTGTATGCATTCATGCCTTTGCTTGCGAGCCATCATTTCAGTGCTTATTTGGGGTTATTTTGCCATTATATAACTCTGATTTTTGCTGGTGGAGTCATTCTATGCTTGGTCCTAATAGGTGTAGTGTAATCCACCTTATTTTCCTTGTATGCATTATGCCTCATGCCCCTCATGCTAGCATATTTTGGCTTCCATCCATGCATGTCTTAGTCTCATATTAACATGTACTAGGACTATTTTTGGTTGCCTTAATCACATGCTTCATATTTTGTATACCTGTAGTGTTAATGCTCTTGCTTGCCTCAAGCTTTAAGCACCATTGCATGCTTTATTTGCGTTGTGCACTTGATTTGGCATCACTTAACATCACATTTCAGAACATATAGACTTGCCATGTTCTCACTTCATTCATGTTTCGAATGCCTTTGATGGTTATGCATTGTTGTCTAGTTCATGCCTTAGTGTGTATGCTTGCATGCCTAGGACTTTGGGTCCTCATCTTAGCACATTTTGGTCTTTGTTAAGACCTATTTCAACTCTATCCATGCTTAGTTCATGCATATTTGCCATGTATTGCACACCTAATGTGTAGTCCTCTTTGATAGCTCTCATGCCTTAGGACCCTTGCATGCTCTACTTGTTTTGTTTGAATGATTTGGTATCATTTCTTACTTAATTTTAGTGCACTTAGTGTCTTTACACTTGCACATTTGTCACTCTTTGAGCACTCTTGGGAGTTGTACTCTTGGGCCTCTTGTATTGGCCAATGCATTGTGCATGTATGCTTTGTATTTTGTGCCTTCATTTCATCCCATTGGCCACTGATTTGGGTGTGGCTGAGGCCCATCCATTTTGGTTCAAGTCCATTTTGCATTGAGTATGCCATTGTAGTTCATAGCATTGAGTATGCCATATTGTCGCATGATTGATCATTGCATTGTGCATGCCTTGTTCATCTCATTGTGTATGTTAGTTTCTACGTGCATTGTGTATGCTAAGTGTCATGTGCATTGAGTATGCCATTGTTAGTTCATAGCATTGTGTATGCTAGTTGCATGTTTGCGTGTTCATCCATTGCATGCTTGCATGTCTGAGTTGTATTGCATTAGGTTGCATACTTGAAGTTGTATTGTGGATGCCATGTTTGTTGCATCGTGTTTGGAATAGGAGTTAGTCCAAACATTGGAAACGAGGGATGTTTCATACTTACAGTGATGAAACGTGCCTTAATTCCCGGTCGCCGACACTCTTGACTATACATGATGGAGTTCTAGGCTTTACGTGTTCATATGCGCATTCATTCCATATTAAGTCGTGCAATTCGTCTCCTCAGCCATCATGCATCAAGATGCGTGATTGGTGGCCCGAGGGTCAAGGACTACACTCCCTTGAGCTTATGTAATGATGGGGAGAGTGGTTGTGCACACATGTGTTGCGAATACTTTGCCATCTCTCTCTCTCTTGCCTTCTGTGTTAGAAAACTAGAAACCAGGGGCAGAAACTGGTCGGCCGACCAGATTTAGTGGCAGGCCGACCACTTTTTCTGGTTTTTCACCACAAAAGTGGTCGGCAGGTGGTCTGCAAGGCTAATAGCTGGTCGATAGCCTTCCCATAGATTCCCAGGGTGGAGTTTTAGCCTTCTGGAGCTTTGTGCAGTGTTCTGAGGTCAATTGCAAACAGAGGCCAGTCGGGGCATCGCAAGGGATTTCCGAACAAGGCAATTCAAGCATGCATGCATCCTTTGTCATTCAAAACAGAGCTGAGGCAGCCTACTTTATTTAGTTTACATGCTTATTTAAATTGCTCACTTAGTTAATTTGTTGATTAATTAGAGTTGTGCAATAATTAGCTATAGTTTGTTATTCATTTTATTGTGTAATAACTAGTTTAATTAGATTAGCTTATATTAGCTAGCTGGCTCTGTATTATTCATTCGGACCCTCCGTCGAGAGGGCGAATTTTGTAATAAGGTGCGTGTGTGTGATGCATGTCTTCCAACTCCCATTTCTTTCTCCCTTTTATTTACCAACTTACGATGGTTAGTTTTAGGGCATGTTTCAATTAGCATCCTTATGCTCGTATGTTTGCATCCATTCATCTGTCTTGCATGCACCGAGCTCGGCGCATCATATTAACTGCATTGTATTTCAATTCCGAGTTGAATACATGTTATCTGTAACATCTCATATGCCATCTTAGAATAGCCGAGCCTATCTTAGTTGCATTTTGCATGTGTTGCATTAGCCATCTTAACATGAACTAGGATCATGCATCGATTACTAACTAGTTCCTGTTTTGGCTTGGAGTACTCGGTGAGTGTTTGTGCTTTAGCATCCTTGCATGTGTGTGTGTGACTGCCATGATAGAACGCTTGCCATAAGGCTAACTGCTTATGTGATATACCTGCCTGAATGCCTGTGGGTGAAGGTTGGATTATTTAAATTGGAACAATTCATCGATTGCGAGTTTTAAGCCCTCTTGAGAGTGGCAAATCACCATGTTTTCTAAGCCCACTTGAGGGTGGTAAAATCCACATTTTGGCCTACTTGCGAGTAGCAAATCGCTTTCAAAAACAAACATGAGATGTTTTGTTCCAACTTAGACGATCCAGCCTATACTTTTATGCTGTGCGCATCACGTAGCAATTCTAGGCTAATAAACCGGAATAAGAGCTCATATGTTTTCAAAAACAAGATATCATGTTTAGTAGTGGCCGATCTTTGATCGGGCGAGCGGGGTTGCTCATTGCATGACCTTCGCCAATCGTACCCAAGTTCCCGAGCGGAGACAACTTTGGTGATGACGGACACGTGGCCTTAGACACGAGTCAGGGTTTCCTAAATTCTCCCAAAATAAAAATATTTAGGTGGCGACTCTGTTCTGGCAAAGCAGTCCATGTTTGGCACTTATTTCCAAAAATAAGCTTTTCAAAACGATTTGCCAGATTTGGACTCTTTGGTGATTTATCAATCTCGTATTGCACTTTGTGATATCAGATTAAGAACCGTGACATTGAGTCCGAATTGTAGTAAGCCCGATGGACAAAACGGGATTTTTCTTGGGACGTCCGGGGACGTCTACACTTGGTCTCATACTGTATAAATAATGTGACATTTTATAACCAAAATATACATATGTAATTACTTTTCTAAAAAACGCTCAGTTTATTCGACCACACCAAAGTTCACTTTTACTACCCCATTCCCAATTAAACAATCATTACACAATAATCGTATTTTCCATTAGGGACAAAATAACACATAATATCCATTTTATTTCTCTTTGTTTTTCCTTCTTTTGAAAGCGCGTTCACCAAAGCCGATTTCTTCACATTGTTCATACCCAAAATACAACCCATGTCTGACTCTACACACTCACCACATTCTCAATCTTAGACTCAAAACTTTAAAAAAATACCTTCAATAAAATAACTTAAGGTAGGAAATTCCCGTAACACCCTCTAGCATGTCCACACATACATGGACACATCTACTCAACATATGAGACAACTCAACCTTACTGAATCATAATCACCATAACACATAACACACTCAATATACCGAAGTAATAGTGTTAAATCAATTCCACTCTACCTACCTCAAGTACGGTAAGCCAATAATACACTTTCTCACAGTGAAATGCCAATTTAGCAGACACCCGGTGGAAGGGAATGGTACCTCTGCCAATTTACCAGGCGCTAGTTGGAAGGGAATGGTACCTCTGATTATCAGCACAACCAATTCTCCAGACGCTAGCTGGAAGGGAATGGTACCTCTAATTCTCAACGCATTACACATTTTCCAACCATCACATTATACAACATTCATAGACCATTCGAGTGTACTACAGACACATAACCATTTCAACATTTACAATGTCAGCCTCCACCGATGACCAAGGACAAAACCTCTAAGCAAAATGTAATAAATGCACGAAATACAATCATTCAATTCTTAAGAGGCATTAGATCCAACAACATTTATGATGTTCCAAGGTTTTCAACTCTTACCAAGGTTCTTTCTTAATTGTAAAAGAGTTAATTTCAACTCAACAAGGGTACTACCCAAAATTCCTAATCTCATGGTTAAATCCACTTTTTAACAATTAACAAATTATCACTTCGTTATATTCAGCTATAATCAACCAAAAACAAAGTAAATGTTAAAAATCATTAGGCCCGATTGTGGGAGCCAGAAAAATATAGGTACTAGCTTATTGGGCCTAACCCAAACAAAGCCCACAATGGGTCTAGCCCAAACAACTATCACACCCCCCCATCTATATAAAGGGGGGGGGCATCCCAAGTGAGAGGTATGTCTGTTCTCTCTACACAAAACACACACCCCTTCTAATAGATATATATACTATTTACTGATTCAAGTACTAACTTTATCATCGGAGTACTCCCGGCCGGCAACCCCGGTTGGGTGGCACCGACTGTGTTCCTCATTGCAGATCTACAGGGGTGAAGCTCTTTTCTTCGTTGGATCTCCACACCAACCATGTGAGAGGATATTTCATGGTCTCACAATTGGCACTGTCTGTGGGAATGACTGAATGAGATCAACGAAGAACACAACAAACATGTTATTGTAAGTAAACACTCTACAACACTTCGTGTACTGACAAACTCCATGGAATCTCTTTTCTTTTTTCATGGTAAATCTTGATGAAAAGTGTTATAATAAAATAGTGCTCTTGGATTTATTTTGGCATCTTCATTTTCTCTCTCTAAAAATGGGTTTCAGATTATGTTATTGTAAGAGCTTCTTTTCGGCATTATCAAAAAGGTTGCTCAACCAAATCCACCCCAGGATTGTTTATTTAGTTTTTGCCTCAAAGGAGTTTATTTTTGTAGACACCCCATTTTTGACCGTCCTCAAGACTTGGACGTCACTGTTGGAACTCTCGGTGATCATCCGTGCTTGTGTTCGTCTCGAGTTCTCGGAGGTTTCGGCTGAGCGCCTCGCCTCAGGATCTCTCGACTCGACTTTTCGGTGTCTGGTTTTGCACCAAACACTTGTGTTTTCGCTTTGAAAGGCAGGGAATGACTTGTTGACCATTCCCACACCCCACCGGCTGTCCCCTCACATCACCGGCTGTTTATTGGTGCCATCGGCAGTGGTTTCTTAAAACCAATGGCCGATCGGCACTATATTTTGCCGACCGGCACTTTGTTCTGGACGGTGACCTTTTTTTTTACTGGCCGGTGTGACTGTTTTGCACCCTTCAGATTTGGTGCATGCCAGCTGTGCCAGCTGGAATGCACCAACACTCCTCCCTGTGCATGTAGTGGCTGTTTTGCCCCTTTTGCCCCCTTTTGGTCAAAGCTTCTTGAGGAAGCTTGACCCTTTGTCAAAGCTTCCTCAAGAAGCTTGGCCAGCTGTCTTAGCTTCCTCAAGAAGCCTTGACTCCTTTGCCCCCTTTGCCCTTTTCATTTCGCTACTTTGAGAAGCTTAAATCATTTCCCTTTGCCTATTTAAGCACCTTTCTTCTTCCATTGTTGTGGTTAGAGTTTTGAACATAAAAAACCAGAGCTTATATACATATACATCTGATATATACACACTCTCTCTATATTTCCCTCTCTCTCCTCCCTTGTGTGTGTTTTCTTGGCCTAAAAGTGCATTTTGACCTTACTTTTGCACTAATACACACACCATTACACCTTGCTCCGAGATTGAGAGGCATTGAGGGTTGTTTTTTGAGATTTTGGACTGATTTTGCTCAGTAGAGTATGGCTGGACCAACTGTTCTTGAAGTGTTCTTCAAGGGTAAGACTTTCACTTTAGTTTCCCCAATCTTGCAGCAATTGAGGAAGATGATGTCTGAAGAACTGCCGTTGTCTATGAGAACTCGTCTGACCTGGTAGTTGGAGAGGATGGCGGAAATGACAAGGGGGTCATCA
>NW_021024633.1:240585-254377 GCF_004153795.1 Camellia sinensis | reverse complement strand
GGAATAAATGGATACCGGTGGTCTTTGTTGACACAGGGTCTGCCATCAACGTCTGTTCGGCAAGGACAGCCTATGCGATCGGTTTGAAAATCGCGGACTTTGTGCCAACGGCCCAGGTGATTCGGGCGTATGACAACACAAGCCAGGAAGTAATAGGAACAGTTAAGATTCAAACAAAGGTTGGGCCGGGTCAGCATGAGATAGATTTCCATGTCTTGGAAGTTCCTGCAACGTTCAACCTACTTTTGGGGCGGCCGTGGCTGCATCAGGTAAAGGCAGTCTCCTCTACCCTACATCAAGTGGTGAAGTACCCCTATGGGAAGGGAGTAGCAATTGTTTTTGGAAACTCATCGATTCATCCGCCACCGGAGGTGTCTACGCCTGTTCTAGAAATTGAGCACGGTATGGAGGATGTGTTCATATTGGGTTTTACTTTGGCTGAGGCTCAGGTTGTACAGAACATCATGGCAGCTAATGAAGGGGTATATGTCAGTGCTCAAGCAGTCTATCTCATGAACAAGCTCCAACACATCCCCGGGATGGGATTGAGAAAGAGCGGCCGGAAGGGCATCGCAGCGTTGGCCGAAGCGCCACACAACCCTCATACCTTTGGATTGGGTTATCTACCCACCAAAGAGGACTGGATGAGGAAGGGAAAGGAAATGGCTGGAAGAGCCAGGGCGAAACAGATGGGGAAGCCTTTTGACTTAATGCACCGGCCCATTCAGGGTACCCTAAATGGACGCTTCATCCGGGAGGGGGAGGACTTTCCGTTCTGTGGCTTCCCAGAGCCGTGGCTGAACGCGGAGATGAAGCGCGTGCCGGGGTTTGAGATTTTCTTTGACCTGCAGTTATCTAGGGATAACATTGTCGAAGAGCAGACAAACCCATTAGCTGAGGCTGAGCAGAGTAAGGAAGTGCAATCTGAGGACGCTGAATATGAAATGGGGGTAGCGCTGGCATGTCTACTTTCAGATCCTCCGATCGAACAGAAGTGCTTGGGGGATAACTTCTCGGTATGCATGATCGGGAATAAAACGGCTGCGGGCCTACCATCAATTATTTTGGATGCATCCATCGCTCCCTCTCTCATTTGGCAATATGAAGAGGGATTTTTATCAAACAGCACCGGGTCAGGTAGTGAGCCGGAATCTGATTCCATCGAGTCTTGTGAGTCGGAATCAGGTTCCAGCTCGACTGAGTCTGAGTCCGGTATTCCTGGGGGTGATAACCCGGATACCACAGTCCTGTCCAGGTCGTCTTTTTCTTTCTCTTTTAAGTCTGTTGTAACAGAAGAATTGGACGGCTTGGAAGTATTTAATGAGAATGATGTGGATGTGGTTCCTGAGTATTTCTCTGTGCCTTTGATTTATTGCTTAAATCAGGATTTTCAAAATTTTGATGAAAACGACGAGGAAAAAATTCCTCCGGTTTTGCAACGATTAATTGATCAAGAGCAGGAAAGATTTGTCAAACCATTAATGGATGAAATCACTACTGTGAATGTTGGTACTGAGAAGGACCCGCAGCTGGTCCAGATCGGGTCCACGTTGTCTTCGGAGGAACGCGAGCGCTTAGTCGCTTTATTAAAAGATTTTCGCGTGGTCCTATGAAGACATGCCTGGAATCGATCCTGAGATTGTACAGCACCGGATCCCTTTTGACCCCAAGGCCCGACCTGTCAAACAGAAACTCAGGAGGATCTACCCAGACTAGGCTTTCAAGATTAAGGAAGAGGTCACCAAGCAAATTAACGCAGGCTTCCTGTTAGTATCCGAATATCCAACTTGGTTGGCCAACATTGTTCCAGTGCTAAAGAAGGATGGTAGAATCCGAGTATGCATGGATTTCAGGGATTTGAACAGAGCTAGTCCGAAGGACGACTTTCCCTTGCCACATATTGATGAGTTGGTGGATTTTACAGCGGGGCATGCTTTGCTCTCATTTATGGATGGTTTCTCAGGCTACAATCAGATAGTGATGGCACCCGAAGGCCGGGAGAAGACTGCTTTGACCACCCCGTGGGGGACATACTGTTACAGAGTGATGCCATTTGGGTTGAAGAATGCTGGAGCTACGCATCAATGGGATGCGACCACAATATTGCATGATATGATCCATAAAGAGGTTAAGGTGTACGTGGACGACATGATTGTCAAATCAAGGAAAGAGAGGGCCACTACACCGCCTTGCAAATGTTCTTTCAAAGGATCAGAGAATTCCGGTTGCAGCTGAATCCTCAGAAGTGTACGTTCGGTGTTACGGAAGGAAAAATGCTAGGGTTTCTGATTACACAAAGGGGCATCGATGTCGACCCTTCCAAAATCAAGGCCATCCTAGAAATGCCACCACCAAGGACTGAAAAGGAGGTGCGAGGCTTTCTGGATAAAGTGCAATTCATAAGACGGTTTATCTCAAAATTAACTTTGACTTGTGAACCACTTTTTGGTCTCCTGAAGAAAGGAAGGAAATTCCAATGGGACGGCCGATGCCAAACTTCTTTTGAACAGATCAAAGAATATTTACAGAACCCGCCCATGTTATCGCCACCAGAGTAGGGGAGACCGCTGATATTGTATCTTTCGGTGACTGAGACCACGATGGGTTGCATGCTTGCGCAAGAATCAGAGGACAAAGTGGAGAGAGCCATCTACTATCTGAGCAAGAAGATGCTAGAGTATGAGACTCGCTACACACCGTTGGAGAAGGCTTGCTGAGCTTTGGTATGGGCTACCAGGAAGCTGCGGCACTACCTGTTAGCTCACTCCGTAATGTTGGTTTCACGACTCGATCCCATCAAATATCTTTTCGAGAAACCGGCACTTACGGGTAGGCTAGCTCGTTGGTTGCTGTTGCTTTCCGAATTTGATCTAAAATATGTGACGCGCAAGTCAGTCAAGGGAAGAGCAGTGGCAGAGTTCTTAGCCGATCATCCAGTGGAAGGGGGTGAAGCAGTTGAATACCTATTTCCAGATGAAGCCATTTTGCACGTCGACGACGAGTATTGGACGATGTACTTTGACGGAGCGTCAAATCAGTACAGGTATGGGATAGGAGTGTTGCTGATAGCACTCGATAATTCTCGTAGCCCTCTATCCTTCAAGCTCCGGTTCAAAGTCTCGAATAACGAAGCAGAATATGAGGCATGCATTGCCGGCCTGGAAGCAGCCCTAGAACTAGGGGCAAGACGATTGGACGTCATCGGGGATTCAAACCTTGTTGTGTCTCAAGCAAAAGGAGACTGGAAAGTCAAAGAAGAAAAGATGATAATTTACCACCAGACCTTGGATCTGTTAATTCCTCGGTTTGAGAAGCTAACTTTCACTCATCTAGTGAGAGAGAAAAACAGGTTCGCAGATTCACTAGCAACTCTATCTTCCATGATAGACATCCCGTCTGGAGTCCGGATGCGTCCAGTTATCATTGATCAGAAATTTGTGCCAGCCTATGAATTAATCGCAGCCATAGATGAGGTTCAGGACGAAAACCCCTGGTATTACGATATTTGGAATTTCTTGGAGAAGGAAGTATATCCGCCAGGGGCAAATGCCAAGGATAAAAGGACAATCAGAAGAATGGCCGTTCAGTTCATCATCTGTGGGGGTAAGCTGTATAAGAGAGGTCATCTGGGAATGCACATGTTGTGTGTTGAAGCTGAAGAATCGAAGGGCCTGATGGAGGCCATCCATGGAGGAGAGTGTGGTGCACACATGAACGGAGTAATGCTAGCACGGAAAATCCTCCGACAGGGTTACTATTGGTCCACCATGGAGGAGGATTGCATCAGTTTTGTTCGGTGATGCCACAAATGTCAGATCCATGCAAACCGCATGCACATCCTGCCGTCGAAGCTGTACAACATGACTTCACCATGGCGATTTTCAGTTTGGGGAATTGATGTGATCAGGGCTATCACTCCGAACGGATCGAATGGACATGAGTTCATCCTAGTCGCGATAGATTACTTTACAAAGTGGGTCGAGGCCCAATCATATGCGGTGTTGGGGATCGAATGGACATGAGTTCATCCTGGTTGCGATAGATTACTTCACAAAGTGGGTCGAGGCCCAATCATATGCCGTGTTAAAGGCATCGCACGTTGCAAAGTTTATCAGAAACAACATCATCTGCCGCTACGGGGTCCCAAACGAGGTTATTTCGGATAACGGTTCCCACTTCAAGAAGGAAGTGATTGACTTGTTGGAGAAATACAACGTGGCTTTTCATAAGTCATCCACATACCAGCCGCAAACCAACGAAGCGGTCAAGGCTGCCAACAAGAATATCAAACACATACTGCAGAAGATGGTGGAAACCTACCGGGATTGGCCAGATAAGCTGCCATTTGCTCTGTGGGGCTACAGGACTTCAATTAGAACTTCTACCGGAGCGACTCCGTATTCATTAGTTTATGGGATGGAGGCCGTTCTACCTATCGAGATTGAGGTTCCGTCATTGAGAGTATTGGCTGAGTGTCAAATAGCCGAAGCAGATTGGCAGCAGAGCAGATTTGAGGAACTCATGCTTTTTGATGAGGGAAGACTGAAAGCACTGCACCATGTTCAAGGCTATCAGCGCAGAATTGCCCAGGCTTTCAACAAGAAAGTTAAGTCTAGGAATCTAAAGGAAGTAGACTTGGTGCTCAAGGACAACCGAGCTCCCATCCACGACCCAAGGGGCAAGTTCAGACCCAATTGGACTGGTCCCTACATCATCAAAGCTATCTGGTCAGGTGGAGCTGTGGTTCTGAACTAGGGGCAACTTTCCGTTGCCATGCAGTGCCGCGGTACTCTTCAGACTAGGGGCAACTTTCCGTTGCCATGCAGTGCCGCGGTACTCTTCAGACTAGGGGCAACTTTCCGTTGCCATGCAGTGCCGCGGTACTCTTCAGACTAGGGGCAACTTTCCGTTGCCATGCAGTGCCGCGGTACTCTTCAGACTAGGGGCAACTTTCCGTTGCCATGCAGTGCCGCGGTACTCTTCAGACTAGGGGCAACTTTCCGTTGCCATGCAGTGCCGCGGTACTCTTCAGACTAGGGGCAACTTTCCGTTGCCATGCAGTGCCGCGGTACTCTTCAGACTAGGGGCAACTTTCCGTTGCCATGCAGTGCCGCGGTACTCTTCAGACTAGGGGCAACTTTCCGTTGCCATGCAGCAGTGCAGTGCTATTCAGACTAGGGGCAACTTTCCGTTGCCATGCAGTGCCGCGGTACTCTTTAGACTAGGGGCAACTTTCTAGTTACAGGGATCTGGGGTTGTACATCTCAGTGACAGATCTTAGGCGTGTCCAGTTCTGATCCATATCGAAAATGATTCTGAAAAGTTTTAATAAAAGTTGACTTTGTTCGAAATTAATCTTTTTACAACTTAGACCATTTTTGGACCAAAGCGAAAAATTTTCAGTGCCACAACCTTCAATTTCATTGATTTCAAAATAGAGTTCTCCTGCTCTTGCATACAATCGAAGTTGCTTTTTATTACATTCATAAAGAAAACTTGAAAGTACTAATAAAGCAATAAATCCGGGGCATAGTCAAGTCAGGTGTTCCTGCGCCCCCTCCCAGAGTTGGTCGAAGCCTCTGACGCCACGATAGGCCCGACCTGTGCCTCCTCATTAAGCCAATCCAAGCACTCATCAGATAAAGTCCAATTGAAAGTAGGAGTGGGGGCCAGGAGTCCTCTTGTCCTCCACGCGTTGGCCTGCCGAGCGAGCTGTGCGCCTTGGGCTGGGAATGCAGCAGGATACTCTATCCTCTCTGGCGGGCAGGTCTGATCATGGCCAAATTGGCGTCGAATCCGGAATGGGAAGTAGAATACACAGCGAGTGAGACCAATCAATTGAATCCCAGTCTGCCGGGACATGTTGTAACTCATTGCCGGAAGGCTGAGCCAAGGGCATCGCCAAGCAATATGGTCTGCGGACAAGCGGCACATCCAAGCGAACCACCATCCCTCATCAAGGGCATCGACTAGTCGTTGTCAGAAGAAGTAGCCGCGAGTTGAATATGCTGGGTAAGAGTCCACAACCTGCAGTTTGTCCATCAACCATACCTGGGAAGGGATGAAAAATGAGAGAATAAAGAATAGAGAGATGTACAATGAGAGAAAAGTGAGAATAGGGTTTTGTGAGAAAAACCGAGCTTGAGGGCCGAGTGATGTGAGCGATACATATGTGAGACTGGGTGGGAAACATTACCTCTAGTAGTAGTGGACTCCCTGCTAATCTGGTCGTCTCACGACGATAAAAGGCGTCTAAGCCCATCAACGTCTCAGCCAGAGTCATGGCAATACAGCTCTTGCCCTCCTTCAAGCCTTGGGCTACCTCGTTCAGCCGGACACTAGACCCTCTGGAGCCTGAGACAAGTAGAAAATGAGATAGCATGCACAAATAGAGGGCGTGTCGCCGGAAGCCTTGCCAATGATGGTTGTTGCGATCACCGGCATCAGAAAACCGATCGATCAAACTTGGAATATCCAGCATCCCGTCACAAATCAGAGACCGAGCGTCACGCATAATGAGTCCACACATTTGCCCTAAGGATTGGGCATGGCCAAAATTAAGTTGGGGCAGGAGCTCCTCGTCGCGCTCGGACTCCATTAAGGCTCGGAAGTCTTCGAAGGTAGGACATATCTCTTACCCAGCGAAGCTAAAGACACGCGTCACCGGATTCCAAAACCTCGCCGCGGCATGGAGAAACGGAAGGTGCAACGGGGTACAACCCAGAGTGAATAGTGCATTTATGCCGAAACCCCGGAAATTCAACTTTTCCGAGCCATCCAAGCTAGCAATCCAAGCTGTAAGATTTTGAGCAAGAAACTCTTCCATTAGAGCAAATCAGTGTGGAATTGAGAAAAACTACGAAGCTGAGGTCTTTTGTAGGAGATAAGGTTGGGTGGAGGACAGGTGTCAACATTCTGGTGATTCCTTCATTCATGGACGGCCGGCCAAATATTGTGCCGACCGGCCATCACCTTTTGCCGACCGAACAGATTTTTGGCCGATGGCCATTTCTTGTGGCCGACGGCCTCTACCCCTGGCCGATGGTCTTCCTCCTTGTTCCCTAAGCTGTTTATGCTAGGGATTGGAGAACTTCACCGCCTCCAATCTCCCCCGGTGATCAATTCTTGCGAAGTCACACCTGTCTGCTTATCGAGTTGTATTTCACTCGCTTTAAGTCTTTGATTTGTTTGTCGAGTTGTACTCACACTTGATTGGTTATATCATGCCTTTGTTTTACTTATCGAGTTGTAAGTCGGTTCACTGCCTGATTATTACGATGCAAGTACTCAATGTTCAAAATAGGTTCAATTTCGTTCACATTGTGGTGTGATGCCTTGCGATGCGATGCATAGAAAATTTACAAATGCAACATCTTTTGAACAAAATGGTCGTTTCATTCCCATCACGTGTTTTTCAAAATATGTAATTTTGAGAAAGAATAAAACCTGCCTGCGGTAGTGCAATGTGCTTAAACTACCAGTAAAAAGGAAAGTAAAGCATAAAATGGCAGGGTAGCGAAGTGTCGGAATTGATACCAGTAAAACCCCCCTTGCGGTCAATGCACCTTCCGCACCTTTGTTCAGGTCAACTACATGGTTTGGCACCTTCATCACTCGATACAATGCGGGAAAGCACACTTTTGAAGCGTGACCCTTCGAGTTGACCTCAGGCCACAACTTCTACGAGCGATGCTCGGTACGTATGAAGAACGTCCCTTCCCGTATCCTTTTCATGTCTTGTGGATTCCACAAATCGTTTCAATTATGCTGTGTTACAGTACTTTACATTCCAGCATCATGAATAACATGTTTTTACTTACATGTGTACATTCAACTCTTCTCATACACTATTTGCGTGGACCGCATGTTTGTAATCAATTTCATTACTTGCGTAGACCACATGTTTTGCTTGCGTAGACCGTATGTTTTGCCTGCGTAGACCGCATGTTTGTAATCAATTTCATTACTTACGTAGACCGCATGTTTCGCTTGCGTAGACCGCATGTTTATAATTAATTACGTTACTTGCGTAGACCGCATGTTTGTAATCAATTTCATTACTTGCGTAGACCGCATGTTTTGCTTGCGTAGACCGCATGTTTGTAATCAATTTCATTACTTGCGTAGACCACATGTTTTACTTGTGTAGTCCGCATGTTTTGTTTGCGTAGACCGCATGTTTTGTTTGCGTAGACCGCATGTTTTACTTGCGTAGACCGCATGTTCTGCTTGTGTGGACCGCATTCTTATGTTTAAATTCATTACTTGCGTAGACCGCATGTTCTACTTGCGGAGACCGCACGTTTGAAACCAATTTCATTGCTTGCATAGACCGCATGCTTATGATCAATTTCGTTGCCTGCGTAGACCGCGTGCTCCACTTACATGTCTGTGCCTTCACAGCATTGTTATGCTTCCCACTTGCTTTGCGTTGTCACGCATTTTCAAGTACATTAATATGCATGTTGTTAATCACATTCTACCTGTTAAGTTTGTTTTCTTTGCAGGCACGATGTTGTATGTGCGGTTCATTTGAGGCTGGTACAACCAGACGAACCGGACAGGTATTGTATCCCCTGCGTGAGATTTTTTTGAGAATTGCGTAATTCTCTTACACCCTTTCTGTATTGTAGTGCAGTTTGGTGTATGCTAGCTTAAAACTGTCGCATGTGTGCTTCATTACAGCTTTCTTTGCATGATCATAAGTTATGTCCGGCTCTGTGCATTGTCTTGCATCTTGCCCCCGCCTACGGGCGCATATCTTGATTGTCTTGCATGTTTGTCTGAGTCTTCGGCCTTGTCAAAAATGGGTCGCCTCTGGGCTTTGACATTCACTCCCGTCATTGTTATGACTTTCGAGTTCTGTCAAAGAGGGGCAACTGTAGACACCCCATTTTTGACCGTCCTCAAGACTTGGACGTCACCGTTGGAACACTCGGTGATCATCCGTGCTTGTGTTTGTTTCGAGTTCCCGGAGGTCTCGGCTACGCGCCTCGCCTCAGGATCTCTCGACTCGACTTTTCGGTGTCTGGTTTTGCACCAAACACTTGTGTTTTCGCTTTGAAAGGCAGGGAATGGCTTGTTGACCATTCCCATACCCCACCGGCTGTCCCCTCACATCACCGACCGTTTATTGGTGCCATCGGCAGTGGTTTCTTAAAACCAATGGCCGATCAGCACTATATTTTGCCGACCGGCACTTTGTTCTAGCCGGTGACCTTTTTTTTTGCTTGCCGGTGTGACTGTTTTGCACCCTTCAAACTTGGTGCATGCCAGCTGTGCCAGCTGGAATGCACCAACACTCCTCCCCGTGCATGTAGTGGCTGTTTTGCCCTTTTTGCCCCCTTTTGGTCAAAGCTTCTTGAGGAAGCTTGACCCTTTGTGAAAGCTTCCTCAAGAAGCTTGGCCAGCTGTCTTAGCTTCCTCAAGAAGCCTTGACTCCTTTGCCCCCTTTGCCCCTTTCATTTAGCTTCTTTGAGAAGCTTAAATCATTTCCCTTTGCCTATTTAAGCACCTATCTTCTTCCATTGTTGTGGTTAGAGTTTTGAACATAAAAAACCAGAGCTTATATACATATACATCTGATATATACAGACTCTCTCTATATTTCCCCCTCTCTCCTCCCTTGTGTGTGTTTTCTTGGCCTAAAAGTGCATTTTGACCTTACTTTTGCACTAATACACACACCATTACACCTTGCTCCGAGATTGAGAGGTTTTGAGGGTTTTTTTTTTGAGGTTTTGGACTGATTTTGCTCAGTAGAGTGTGGCTGGACCAACTGTTCTTGAAGTGTTCTTCAAGGGTAAGACTTTCACTTTAGTTTCCCCAATCTTGCATTGGCTTTTGACCTATCTTGCATATTGATTTGAGCTTTGTGTATAACTAAAAAAGGTCTTATATTTTCATGCTTAAGAACTGTCATTGAGGGTGTTTTGGCATTGGGGGTCGAAATCCCCGTCTTAGGTCTCTTTTGGCCCCTTTTGGTGTCTTCTTCTTTAAGCCTTACTTACTTTGTTGTATTAGCCTTCTCACCACTGAAATCCAGTGGATTTTCAGTGGTGAAGAAGATGGTTTGAAGTCTTGTATAGGGGAGGGACACCCCTCTCCCTTTGTGTCTCATTTGTGCATGTTTTGGGCTCATAAGGGTAGCATATATGCTTGGTCGTTTTTGGCTCCATATCAGATGTTTTTGGTGCTATTTGGGTCACATGTTATCTCTATTTTGGGTCGGATTGGTGGCCCTTTGCATGCTTAACATACTTGCTTTGTATTCCCTTGCTTGTGCCTAGAAATGCATCATGACTTTTGACTTCCTTGCTCTCATATTTTGGCTTCACTTTGTGAAGTTCTTGACCATATTTTGCCATGTATGAGGTCTGTTGGGCACTGATTTGGTCTTGTTTAGCATGCTTGATATAGTTGTTTTGCATTTTGGATCATGAGCCTTTAGGGTATGGGTCATGAACATGCATTGGTTAGGCTATTTCGGTTATTTGGAATCACTTAGCATATCATTACAGTCCCTAAACCATGCTTGTATACTTGCATTCATCGCTCCTCTCATGCTTTGAAGTTGTACCCTCTTATGCCTTGAAACGTGCATTGTGTATGCCTAGGTGTTTGTTTCATTTGGGATGCCATATGTGTGGGCTTTGGGGCTCTTTTTGCATGCTAAAATTCTGTTTTTGGTTGTATAGTTCATGCCATGTTGGTTTGGGTTAGTGGTGGTAGAATGCCCTTTGTTATGCCTTAGCTTTGGCCCCCCATTTGGCTTGCATGTTTGTAGTGCATTTTGTCCATCACTTGAGGTACTTTTAGCCACTGTTTTTGGGGGTGTTTGAGGCCTCCCATTTCAGTCTAAGTCCCTTCTCGGACATGGTTGTATGCGTGACTTGTTGCCTCTAATCGCATGCTTGCATTGTACCATATTAGCATTGCATGATGAGTTGCATTGTAGCATTGCATGTTAGGAACATTGCATGCTTGCCATGATATGTTGCATTGCATTTGGCATGCTTTGCATTTTAGTGATATGTTGCATTTTCGGGCCATGTTTGCATAACATGCATTGCATTGCTTGGTTTAGGGTGTCAAACCAAGTGTGAGGGGTGGAGAAGTGTTCATACTACAAGTGATGTAACACGTCTTAACTCTTGGTCACCGAGGCCCTTGACTTTGGCATGATAGGGTCTTGGTATTCATTTATATGTTGCATGCATTCCCATTGAATTGCAACGTTGGCTCCTTAGGCCATCACGCATCAAAATGCATGATTGATGGCCCGAGGGTCGAGGGTCATGCTCCCTTGAGTCCCTTGCATGATAGGGAGTGTGCCCGCGCATACATTTGCTTGAAATTCCATGCCATACACTGTCTGTCCTTGTTGCTGTCAAAAACCAATTTCTGTAGGGAGTTTCTACCGACCGGCATTTTAGAGTGCCGACCGGCCATGGATTGGTGGCCGACAATATGAAACCTAGCCGATGGATAAGTTACATGGCCGGTGAGTATCCCCTTTAGCCGATGGTGTCCTACAAGGTTCAGGGAACCTGTCCCAGGATTTTGGCAGTTTTCAGAGAAGCAGGGCAGTGTAAACAGAGGCAGCAATGGTATGGTACGGGCTTTCGGGGCAAGTTAAATCCGAGCATGCATCATTCACGCATCCCGAGGCGGGAGGAGGCTGCAGCCATCTTCTCTTTGCATTTAATTTGTTAATTAGATTAGAAACTTTGTAATATTTAATTTAGTATTATTTATTCGGACTGTAATATTTATTCGGACCCTCCGAGCGAGGGCAATTGTGTAATAAGTGTGCTTGAGTGTGTGTATGTCTTCCAACCCCACGTCTTTCTTCCCTTTTATTTACCCGCTTATGATGGTAAACTAGGACATATTTAAATTAACATACCTTATGCTATGCATGCATGCATCCACACATTTGTCTTACATGCATCGGGCTCAGCGCATCACTCTAACTGCATTTGTATTTTAATTTCAAATTGAATACGTGTTAGTTGTAGCATTTCACATGTCATTGTAGATTAGCCGAGCCTATCTTAGTTGCATTTTGCATGTGTTGCATTAGCCATCTTAACATGAACTAGGATCATGCATATGATTACTAACTAGTTTTTGTTTTGGCTCGGAGTACTCGGTAAGCATTTATGCTTTAACATACCGCATGCGTGTGAGTGTTGCCATAACAGCATGATTACCATGAGGCTAGCTGTTATGTGATATAACTGCTTGAATGCCTGTGAATGGAGGTTGAATTACCTAAATTGGGATAAGCATTAAAACTGTGAGTTTTAAGCCCACTAGATAGTGGCAAAACCATCTTTTCTAAAAGCCCACTCGAGGGTGGCAAAACCTGCATTTTAGCCTACTTGCGAGTAGCAAACCATTTTCAAACAAGCATGAAATGTTTTGTTCCAATTTAGGCGATTTGGTCTATACTTGTTTGCTGTGCGCATAACATAGTAATTCTAGGCTAATAACTGGAATAAGAACACATAACGTTTTTAAAATTAGATATCATGGTTAGTAGAGGCCGATCTTCGGATCAGGCGAGAGGGGGTGCTCATAGCTGACCTTCCCCAATCGTACCCAAGTTCCCGAGCGAGGCAACTTTGGTGATGACGGACACGTGGCCTTTGGCACCAAGTCAGGGTTTTCTAAATTCCCAAAAATAAAATATTTAGGTGGCGACTCTGTATCTGGCAAAGCAGTCCATGTTTGGCACTTCTTTCAAAAAAATCTGTTTTCTCAAAACGATTTGCCAGCTTTGGACTCTTTGGTTCAGATTAAGAACCGTGACACGAATCGAGTCCGAACGTAGTACATGAGGCCCACGGGCGCGTCTACAATTTTATAATTAATTCTTGAGATATACATATGTCTATATTAGCAATTGTTATGGAATCCACAGTTGGGTCTTTACTTTCTCTCTCTAAAAGTTTATTAATCAAGATATTCGGTACCACTATCTTCTCGGCGAGATCGAAATGAGATGGAGCAAACTGTTAAAGCTGAAAGGCTCATTTAAATTCGGCACTTTTTTTGCTTGTCTATCAACCAACTCAGCAACATAACTCTTTTTGGGTTGTTTGTCAACTCTCTTGTTATTCTAAATCTCATTTTATGAATTTATGCTTATAGATTTGGTCCACTTATATTGATACTCACAGATTTGGTCCAAACATTTGTTTAATATCTATCTCGACATTCTGAGAAGAGTAGTCGGCACATATTATGTGGATCTGCTTTTACATTTTCAGTCTCTAAAATGGATTTCATACTTTTCTTGGTGACAACATCTTTTCGGCATTACAAATAAGACTGCTCGGCCAAATTCATATGTAGTCTCCATCTATCTATTTATTCTTTGTTTCTCAACACTTACCATGCAGTTGATTGTTAACTTAGCTGTGTACCTATGTAAAAACAAAATTGGTCTTCACTTTTTCCTTTTTCTTTCTCTAGACGAAACTAACATAAACGGGGCCATGAGTTATTATAAAACAATTTTTAAGGTTTTTACTTCATAATTTGTGTTTGTCTGAGGCAATCTCTCTCTCTCTCTCTCTATATATATATATATATATATATATTACATAAGAATTCATTTGTCATGAACGACTCATTTTGATGCTGACCAAAATCTCGGCAAAACTGAACAAGTTGCATGGTAAAGAAGTCTTGCCGACAGTCGGGTTGACACTAGAATCACAAGTATTCCAACAAAGGTTGTTTAGCAAACCATGTTCGGCAACTCTTCCACCTTTCTCGATAT
>NW_021024633.1:192960-240560 GCF_004153795.1 Camellia sinensis | reverse complement strand
TAGAATAACAAGAGAGTTTGACAAACAACCCAATAAAGAGTTACTGTTGCTGAGTTGGTTGATAGACAAGCCAATAAAGTGCCGAATTTAAATGAGCCTTTCAGCTTTAACAGTTTGCTCCAATCTCATTTCGATCTCGCCGAGAAGATAGTGGTACCGAATATCTTGATTAATAAACTTTTAGAGAGAGAAAGTAAAGACCCAACTGTGGATTCCATAACAATTGCTAATATAGGACATATGTATATCTCAAGAATTAATTTAAATTGTAGACGCGCCGGTGGGCCTCATGCTATAGGTTCGGACTCGATTTGTGTCACGGTCTTAATCTGAACCAAAGAGTCCAAAGCTGGCAAATCGTTTTGAGAAAACAGATTTTTTTGAAAGAAGTGCCAAACATGGACTGCTTTGCCAGATCAGAAGAGTCGCCACCTAAATATTTTATTTTGGGGGAATTTAGAAAACCCTGACTTGGTGCCAAAAGCCACGTGTCCGTCATCACAAAGTTGCCTCGGCTCGGGAACTTGGGTACGATTGGGGAAGGTCAGCTATGAGCACCCCCTCTCGCCCGATCCGAAGATCGGCCTCTACTAACCATGATACTAATTTTAAAAACGTTATGTGTTCTTATTCCAGTTATTAGCCTTACTATGTTATGGCGCACAGCAAACAAGTATAGACCAAATCGCCTAAATTGGAACAAAACATTTCATGCTTGTTCTGAAAATGGTTTGCTACTCGCAAGTAGGCTAAAATGCAGGTTTTGCCACCCTCGAGTGGGCTTTTAGAAAAGATGGTTTTGCCACTATCTAGTGGGCTTAAAACTCACAGTTTTAATGCATTATCCCAATTTAGGTAATTCAACCTCCATTCACAGGCATTCAGCAGTTATATCACATAAGCAGCTAGCCTCATGGTAATCATGCTGTTATGGCAACATACTCTTGGATTTACTTTGGCATCTTCATTTTCTCTCTCTAAAAATGGGTTTCAGATTATGCTATTGTAAGGGCTTCTTTTCGGCATTATCAAAAAGGTTGCTCAGCCAAATCCACCCCAGGATTGTTTATTTAGTTTTTGCCTCAAAGGAGTTTATTTTATAATTAATTCTTGAGATATACATATGTCTATATTAGCAATTGTTATGGAATCCACAGTTGGGTCTTTACTTTCTCTCTCTAAAAGTTTATTAATCAAGATATTCGGTACCACTATCTTCTCGGCGAGATCGAAATGAGATCGGAGCAAACTGTTAAAGCTGAAAGGCTCATTTAAATTCGGCACTTTATTTGGCTTGTCTATCAACCAACTCAGCAACAATAACTCTTTGTTGGGTTGTTTGTCAACTCTCTTGTTATTCTAAATCTCATTTTATGAATTTATGCTTATAGATTTGGTCCACTGTATATTGATACTCACAGATTTGGTCCAAACATTTGTTTAATATCTATCTCGACATTCTGAGAAGAGTAGTCGGCACATATTATGTGGATCTGCTTTTACATTTTCAGTCTCTAAAAATGGATTTCATACTTTTCTTGGTGACAACATCTTTTCGGCATTACAAATAAGACTGCTCGGCCAAATTCATATGTAGTCTACCATCTATCTATTTATTCTTTGTTTCTCAACACTTACCATGCAGTTGATTGTTAACTTAGCTGTGTACCTATGTTAAAAACAAAATTGGTCTTCACTTTTTCTCTTTTTCTTTCTCTAGACGAAACTAACATAAACGGGGCCATGAGTTATTATAAAACAATTTTTAAGGTTTTTACTTCATAATTTGTGTTTGTCTGAGGCAATCTCTCTCTCTCTCTCTCTCTATATATATATATATATATATATATATTTACATAAGAATTCATTTGTCATGAACGACTCATTTTGATGCTGACCAAAATCTCGGCAAAACTGAACAAGTTGCATGCGTAAAGAAGTCTTGCCGACAGTCGGGTTGACACTAGAATCACAAGTATTCCAACAAAGGTTGTTTAGCAAACCATGTTCGGCAACTCTTCCACCTTTCTCGATATCACTACACTCCTCAAGTTGCCCATCGTTGCGACACAACTCGGCATCTCTTCAACCCAGTCTAGCCGCGGTGAACCTTCATGATTACGGTGGGTCTTTATTTCATCTATTAGAAAGGTTTTTGGCCAAGTAAAGCACCAAGAAATTACCCATCAAGGTCGTGCCCCTCCACTTCGTTGAATGCAACAAGTTCGACGTTGACGGAATTATAAGGGCCGACTCATACTTCCAACCAAACCCAAATTTTCATCACCTCTACATCGAGTTTTCTAAAAATGATGGTATTATTTACTCAGCACCACCATGGGCCCATCAACTTGCCAGTTCATCTCTGCCTTCGAAGTTCGGCGTTAGCACTCAAATTAAATTATTTGGCAACATCAAATAGCCAATCAACCACGTTGCAAAAATAAAGAGACCAAAGTATTGCTAGGAATTTGTGTTGCTAGGAATTTTATTAAGCTGCCACCGTACATTCGTATGCTCTCTCTCTTTCTACTTGTATAAATTTTTGCAGGTATAAAGAAATATTATTCGGCAAAGCTAAGAGGAATTACTGCTCAAGTTTTCAGCAAACCCAAATAATATTCGTTGTCGACACCGAAGTGAAGAATGCCGACTAAATGTTCCAAAACATCCAAATGAACCAGCCCAGCTCGGCAACTTACTCGGCAAGAATTCGGAAGCATTACTCCGCAACATTGATTATTCGGCAACATTGCTTGTCAAACTCTGTAAATTTAGCAAATCATTCAGTTCCAAAATCTCGACACTACTATCTCGGCATGAAACTAGCATCTCGGCTTGCCGAAATCCACATCTAACAATACCAGAGGATTCGCATCGACTTAAGGAGCTCAAAGCCACTAACCAGAGGAGCAAAAAATTGGCCGACACTTGCCGATAATTGCGCAACAGCCCATAATTTCAACAAACTGCAATTTTCAACATTCTCAAAACCCAATTTCAACCATACCAATGTGAAGTACTCTTTGAGACGAGTCCAACGCAAAAAACGGTGTCAAAATCGGACTTAAAACGAAGGAGATACAAGGCCTCAAAGTCACGAGCTCAAAACTGGAACTCTGCCTTCCACGACATGCAGCATGAAGGTGATGAAATAAGAATTTATCATGCGCTTCTCGGCACAATGTGCTCCATTGCATCTTATCGCATTCTAGTTAATCGGATGGTCCAATAATTTCGAGGATGCTTACCCTCTAGTTTTTTGCTGTGTAGAATCCATTTTTGAGGTCCAATTTTGTGAATTTCGAGTTTTAGCTTGGGATCAATCAATTGGAAAATCGGGGACGTTAAATGATAGTTCACCGTGCAATTTTAATAGCAGGCTCCTCGAGCTGGTCCATGATCATCCATCTTCATCGATCACTCACCTCAACTTGAATTTCTTTTACATTCGGCTATCACAACTATGGATATACGGAAACCAACAAACCAACTTATATCCACAATTAATTCGGCAACTTATTGACTTAATCGACTCATTACCTACTCGGCCACAAGACTACTCAGCCGCCCATACGTCACCGCATCGGACAATCCCGCCCTATTATCTACATTATTCGGCTCACAATGTTATATGTCAACTTATTCGGCAATAGAATTTATCGGCATTATGAACGCTGCTTGCATATGATCAACTAGGCTCATAACTTATTCGGCAAAAATTACACTCATAACATTTATTATTCGGCACATTATTTTGGTGCTCGGTACGGACATGTTACTCGGCAAAACTGAGAACTCATAGGCAATTGCTCGGCAAAGCTCCAAAGTTACTTTGGTGATTTATTCGGCTTATATATTCAACATCAACAACTGCAAATTCACAACTTCTTCGGCACAAACATCTCGAAAAATCGGCTAACATTATTCGGCTCATTGATTACTCGGCAAGACTACTTGGCCACACGCGGTAACATGCTCCATAGCATTGGACATCCTCGGCACAAAACTACAATTATTAACCGTTATTAACTTGCCTACCTTTTCGACAAAAATCCCATGCTTATTATCTCAGCATAGAACTAGCATCTCGGCTTGCCGATATCAACATCTGAATATACAAAAGGATTCGCGTCAAATCAAGGAGTCCAAACCCACCAACCCAAGCAGCCAAGAAGTAACCAAAGTTCCCTGAAAATTGCAATACGGCTCACATTTTCCGACAACTGAAATTTTCAAAGCTATCAAACTCAAGTTTTGCCCATACCAATGTGAAGTACTCATTGAGACGAGTCCAACGCAACAAACCGCGTCAAAATCGGAGCTCAAACGAAGCCGTACGGGCCGCTCAAAGTTTGCCCCGAAAATGATTTCTTTCTCTGAGGAAGACGATCCAGCAAGATATAAATAAATGATCATGTGCTTCGCGGTTGCATTACACCTTGTTAATTTGAGCCGTTAGATCCATTTTGGCTATAATTACGCCATAAGGAGTCTGATCACAGCGATCCAATAGTCCTTTCTAGCTATCTGACGCATTCTGGGTCCATTCGTATAGTCAGAATTTGCAAATTCTGCTCAAAATAAATATGAATATATATATATTAAATAAATAAATAAATAAATAAAAATAAAAATTAATTACAGATTTGATTCTGATATCACCAAGCACCCTATTTTGTCTCGGCTTCATAATGATTTTGCCACGGTACCGAATAGGGGCATGGCTTTATAATGTCTCGGCTTCTTGGCCCAAGTCAATTTTATTCCTTCCGAATAACAAATCTTATTCAAAAGCAATGGGGCAAATATACCTTGGACAAGAAGCTCAACTTCACTAAATTGGTAACCACTGCCAACCAAGTTCTTAGCAAACCTAACTCCGAAGGAATGTCGATGCACCGCCGACCAAACGATACACCGATGTTTTGACACTAGTTACTCGGCAGTGCATCAACTTTACTCGGCAAGATTATTCAACACCATTATTAAGTCAACATTATGCATGATCATTATTCGGCCGTGCATCAACTTTATTCGGCTAAACAACATTATTTGTCAACTTTATCAAACTTTATGCAGCAACATTGGCCACAGTATTCGGCAACTTTATTCGCCTAACAACATTATTTGGAAAAACATTTGCCCACTGGGACATCAGTCAATTTTCCGCTTTCCAATTGGGGCACATCAACCGATCATCATCTCGGCACCTTTGATATGCATGCATACTCGGCCTACTTGGTACAAACATTACAACGTCGTTTACTTGAGTTACAAACTTCCGCTTATTTTCACACAGCTTCAAGCAAGCGCCCGTTTTAGGGCAATACATCACACACTTGGCAGTCAGCAGTTTGCATATTTTTGTGCACCGTCATTTTACCAAAGCCGAATCTTCCCTGCAACATAGGGCAATGGGAATCTACATTCCTTCCGACTAACACCTGGCATTTGAAAGCAATGGGGCAAGTCTACCTTGGACTAAATGCAAACCGAGCAACTCGGCAATTAAATAGTTGGCCCAATATCTACTTGGCAATTCCATACAAGCGGAGCAATATTATTAGTGATTAACACGTCCACCTTATTCGGTACAAGATACATTATTCAAAGTCCTTGCCATATTGGCACTTAGTTGCCACTTAAAATCAACAAAAGTCTCCAAGTACAGCGCAACCTTCGCACTCAGCACAAAGCGCCGTTAGCAAAGGCCTACACCCTTAACCGGGGTTATAATACCGCAGGTCTACACCCTCACCCGGGGGTAATAATACCGTGGTCCAATTTTTGACTAATATATCTACCTTATTTAATCTATCTTATTTGGTTCAGGTAATCATTTCCGTGTTTGGCTTATAGAAATATTTCTAGCTCGGCATGAAAGTCCGTATTTGGAAGCAATCTTTGCACTTGACAAAATACCACACCCATGCCCGGGGGTTATAATACCGTGGCCTACACCTATGCCCGGGGGTTAGAATGCTGCGGCCTACACCCATGCTCGGGGGTTAGAATACTATGGCTTACACCCATGCCCGGGGGTTAGAATACCGCGGCCTATCGTTATGATTTATTTGTATTCCTTTCTGGGTTTTAGCTCACCCCCCTCATTCTATGATCGACTTACATACATTTATACATACATTCAAGACATACATACATTTATACATACATTCAAGACATATGTATATTTACACATACATTTAAGCATACATGCAGTCATTCATTCATACATTTTATTCATTTATCAAATGTATTCTTTGTCAAATGACCTAACATCTATTTGAACAGTATAACTTGGCAATAAAAACTCTCATTCCTTCTACCGAAGACAATGAAAGTTTTGGGGCAATTGTGGGAGCGAGAAAAATATAGGTACTAGCTTATTGGGCCTAACCCAAACAAAGCCCACAATGGGTCCAGCCCAAACAAATATCACACCCCCCCATCTATATAAAAGGGGGGGCATCCCAAGTGAGAGGTGTGTCTATTCTCTCTACACAAAACACACACCCTTCTAATAGATATATATACTATTTACTGATTCAAGGACTAACTTCATCATCGGAGTACTCCCGGCCGGCAACCCCGATTAGGTGGCACCGACTGTGTTCCTCATTGCAGATCTACAGGGGTGAAGCTGTTTTCTTCGTTGGATCTCCACACCATCCATGTGAGAGGATATTTCATGATCTCACACCGATTTAATCACAAATAAATTACCAAGTCATTAATCAAATTCTTTAATTCACAACATGATTATCTCACCATTTCAACCATTTTCACCTACCAAGCATTACTACAAAAACAATTAGGGCTTTACTTCTCTCTACCCATAACATGTTAAACCATTTCCCCACCCCCCCTAAAAAAAAAAATTTAACTCAACAAGAAGTTATTTCCCAAATCTCAACCTTACACATCAACTCTTAGATCCCCCTAAGTGATTTTCCAAAAAGACCCATAAAATGCAATAGAATATACCACATGTCTATTTATAAGAGAGATATTGAAAAAGATCCAAGAAATCCGTACCTCAAAAGAGAATAGGAGGAAACAACCAAAAAACCACCGGTGATGAAACCACGAACTACTTGGATCAATAAGAAGCTCTTGACAAGCTCTACATTTAATCTGAAAGGAGCAAGCTAGGGAGATGCTCCTAAGTGAGTAGATCTAAAGATCTTCGAGCAAAAGTGATTTTGGAGAGGGAGAGAGTGACTCACAGCTTGGAGAGGGAAAAAGAGAAGAAAAAGTAAAGAAAAGGTTAAGTGAGGGACCTATTTATAGTCCTAGGTCAAAGCAAAATGAAGTCCCAAAGTCAACCCAAAAGATCAAGTCAAAATCCTTAAAAAGTAGGGCCAAAAACCGAACTGAAATCTGGAAAAAAATCTGCAGGGGTCGAACCTTGCAACATAAGGGTTGACCCTATGAAGAAACTTATGTTTGACAGCATGTAAGGGGGTCGACCCTTAGACAGGAGGGGGTCGACCCTATTTTCCAGCAACTAACACACATACATAAGAGGGTCGACCCTCCCCAGTCTGGTGTCTACCCTATTTTCCAGCAATACTTCCAGAAACTTCACCAACAGGTAAGGGTTGACCCTTAGGAAAGCTGGTGTCGACCCTAGAATAGAATTTCTAAGTTCCCAAACAACTTTTCAATGTAAACAAGCGTGAACAAACAATCCCAACAAGTTTAAATTAATTTGTACTCCTCCAAAACCAAGATACAACAACACCAAAGATTTTCGAAACAAAATAAAAGATTCAAATACACTTCCCAAAAGTTTTAAAAGGGTACAAGTGCTACAACCTCCCCACCTTAGGAAATTTCGTCCCTGAAATTTAACAGTGCCGAGATAAAACCAACACTTCAAGAAGGAGACGCGGTACCAAAGAAAACCTCTCAAGTAACCAAGAAAACACAACATTAACTCCCGGCTACAATCAAACTTGGAATACGTACGTACTGACTCTGGTTTGACCTCTCAAAGCTCCAAGGACACTTGGCTTACCAAGAACACAAAGAAGGGATACACAAACGTTTCCTTGGCCCCTACCACTCGCTGGGTCCATGAGACAAGAACAAAAATGACTTGAACACCGAAGGCATCCACCACTACATACCCAAAAATTTCCGAACGCTCAAAACCCCAACATGGAAAAGAACGAAGTTTCACTGCCAGATCCGAGGTTAACTCACTCTGAAGGAAAGGATTACAACCAAAAACCGACCCAAGGCAAGACTCCGGCCTAACAAGCTCTTACAACTCCAATTGATCCACATAACTGAACATACAAAACCAAGATTTAGCAATACAAATAAAGTGGTTACACCATCCCAACCATAAGGGCACAATAACTAACAACTCAACCCAAAAAAAAAAATTCTCATCACTTACTCAATTCTCGGTAAAAATCATTTCTTTATGCGTAAAACGTTTACTCAAAGGTGTTCAAACTCACACCGACCACAGGCCAAAATATATTTTATGCCTTTCAAGCAAGGCCCAAATTTAATTTGTTTCCAATTCCATACAACAACCGGTGAGCCTCTACCGTCACCTAATAACGCCCATCACCCACATATTGATGCCACAACAATCATAACATAACGTTTCCACAATAATAATTAACAGAGATAACAACAGTGCCATCAACACAAGGTACCACTATCATGCAATTTCATTCGGTCGAGATCATTACTATTACTGTACAATTTATCATCTGCACAATGGTTACAAAACGGGCACATAAACTAGTTACAACGAGAATTGTTCACATCATCTTGAATGAAAACTCTTTTCCTTATTTACATCTTTTCTCAAATTTTTTTTCTTAAATTCATACCGTTTTCCAACAAAAGATTCATGTCATAACTTCGAGTAAAACCAATTTAATTTATAACTATTTTCCCAAAACAATTCTTAAAATCTCATCCCAAGGGTTTTTGGTAAAATAGAAATGCCATGAAAGTTTTCAAAAGCTGACAACCATCTTCCAATTTATTTTCTCAACAAATAATCGGTGAATCCCGACCATCACCCAATCACATCCATCACACTTACAGCGATTTCAAAATGCGACAATTACATTTCCAAAACAACAACAATTAGAATAAACATGGTGCTAAAAGAAACTATGCAATACGCATAACCTTCCCAAACTTCGGAGGTTCCACACCAACGCCACATTAACCAAACAACTATAGTTTCTTCGAAGGTTCCCAAAAATTTTTCGCTCCCAATCTTCAAACGTCTGCATTCTTCTCCCGCCCCGTTTTCCCAGAGACAGGTTTTCAAACACCGTTCCACATACTCCTAGGGTCCTCCCAGATTTTCCAAAGTAGATTACCCCACCATTGTTCCCAAAGTAAATTCTACTTGCACGCCTAGATAGCCAGCACACTCTTATATTCAACACAAGACCGAATAGGGCAATGGCGATTACACGATCCCGGTCACCCAAGACAATTCTTACCAATGACTCATTGCTATGTTTATAATTCTAGGTAAAGTTAGCAAGGAATTCTTGAAAAGGCTCGTTTCTCGCCGTATTTGAGCCGGCAAAGCGTGGTGCTTAAAAAAGGTTCCGCCTTTCTTCCGGAGTAGAGCCTGGTAAAGCGTGATGAAATGTGCAAAGGTTTGCATTCCTTCCGGCTTGTGATCGGTAAAGCGTGAGGTTCCACGTTCCTTTCGGCTTGTGACTGGTAAAACGTGAGGTTCCGCATTCCTTCTAGCTTGTGACCGGTAAAGCGTGTGGTATGATGTTAAGCCTTGGTAATGGAGCTGGTGTCCAATTTGGATAGTGTGGAATGATTATAATAAGATTTGTACATGGGTTTGAGATAATGGAAAGTGAGTAATCTTGATTGGGCAAAATCGAATATATGGAAGTGTATGGGTTCTTTTATATGGATTATAATGGGTTATAAAGTGTTGTGACATGTAGAAGTATGACTCATTGCTATGTTTATAATTCTAGGTAAAGTTAGCAAGGAATTCTTGAAAAGACTTTTCTTTTTGAAACATATATTTGACTGATATAGAAACAAATGAGAGGGTTTTCTTTGAAAAGTTTTTATGAATTTCCTTTATGAGAATGGTGTTACCTATATGTATTGTAATTTGAGTATATTAAAGAGAACAAAGAATTTATGTTTATATCGCTCTTTAGCACTTCATGATCTCATGTATTTAAGGACTATATTGTTTAGAATCAGGGAAGATTCCTACTGGACTTCGTGTTCATCCCAATTATTTTAACCATTTTTCAGGGACAAAGTTCGGAACGTCGGATTGAGGATTGAAGAGTTTATTTTCTATTATTCAGTCATAGTGTAAATGAGAGATGCTTATTGTAAATGAGAGATTCATGTGTATTTCAATGTGAATTTTGTACATGTATTATTGTTGTATTATTTGAGAGAAAACAATGTTGTTGTTGTTACCCCATGTAATGGGTGTTTGTAATAATAATTGTAGTTAATTAAATGGACTTGTATTAAAGGTTTTGGTTATAATTTTGAGTAATAAAACTTGGGGTGTGACAACTTGGTATCAGAGCTAATCGGGTTTGAAAACCTAGAGCTCGTGGGAAGTGGTTTTTACCATAATGGGTTGGTTTCGCTTGGTGAGGACGTTAGCATGTAGGAAGTAGGAGGTGTAGAACATTGTGTGTTGCATTGTGTGAGCATGGTTTGAGCTTCATGGACAGTGCTTGCAGCTAACTTGCTTGGAGATTTCATTGGAAACGCGTCTGACCAACGCGGTTTCCAGTGGGAGCTCCTTGAAAGTTTCGGGACAAGTGGTCATCCTTGTAGACTTGACTCGATTGTGTGGTTTGTTGCTTCAAATTGTTTATATGTTATGTGATTATGTGTTTAGTTGATTTCATGTTTTGGTAGGGAGTCTAGGTGTGCCAAGGAGGAGTTAGAATTTTGTTAACTTATGCTAGATATTGTCGTTGATAGGATGTCGGGGCGAGCCAGTAGAGGTCGTGTTAGGACTAGGGGTACTAGTAGGGCCACAAAAGTTCCAGTAGTGGCCACACTTGCAGCATCGACTGTGGGTGAAGAGATTCCACGCGAGATAGTAAGAGCAGTAAGGGAGGCTTTAACTCATAATGAGGGAGACGAGTCTTGTGCCCTCAAGATCACTAAGGAGTTCTTTCGGCTTAACCCACCGGAATTCACAGGAGGAGCAGAACCGTTAGAGGTAGAGAGTTGGTTAGAGCAGGTCACTAAGACTCTCGATATGCTCAGAGTCACAGATGAGGGGTTGAGAGTGTCATTAGCGAGTTTTTTGTTAAAGGGAGAAGCGGGTTATTGGTGGAAGTATGTAAATTCTACTGTAGGTACCACCTGGGTTGCGTTCACTGAGGCCTTTTGGGCCAAGTATTTTCCGCCTTCCGCTCGGGAAAGATTGAGGAAACAATTTGTGGAGTTGCGCTAAGGTACAACCCCTTTAGCCCAGTTTGAAGCGCAGTTCACCAGTTTGTCTAGATTTGCTCCAGAGTTGGTAGCAACCGAAGAGCGGCGTTGTAAAGAATTTGAAGGGAAATTGCACGATGAGATCAAAGGGAAGGTAGTGGGGTGTATGCATAAAAATTATCACACATTAGTGGAAGCAGCGGCTGATGTGGAAGCCACCAATCTTGAGGTGGACCAGGATGAAAGAGAGAGGGCCATAATGGTGAGTCCCATAGCTCGAGAGCATACGAGATTTAGTAAGAGGCAAAGGAAAGCTGAATCTTAATTAAAATTCCAGTCATAACCACAATCTAGTTCTGCCTCATTGGGTTCATTGGTCGGGAGATCCAGCCAAACCCATGTTTCCTCAAGTCGATCAGGAAATAGAGGACCACTTTTTTGCTCTAAGTATAAGCAATCGGGTCATGTTAGACGCCATTGTCCTTCGCTTGGGATGAGTTTGTCTTAGAAGTCCGAGTAGGGACAGGAAGAACTTTGTGTTTGGTGAAAATTTTGTGCTTGGTACTGTGATGTAATGTCTTTTGTATGTAAGGCCTTGTGCATACAGATGCTATGAATGTATATGTATGTGCGATCTCTGAACCTAATTGTGTGGTAATGTAATTAAATTTTGGAACTTGTTCATGTTGGGAAGTGTTATAAGGAATTGCACCCTTAATGTTATGTTGTGTTACTATTTCTATTACATGAATGAAGTATGCATTAACTTATGAACTGTGAATATAATTACAAAAATTCTGAAAAGTGGGAGCGGTATGAGGTTGGTTCGAGCCACTAAATAGATTGTAAAAACTGTATTCCATAATGTGAGGGTGGTATCGGCATAATTTTTTTGCTCTAAGTGTAAGCAATCGGGTCATGTTAGACGCCATTGTCCTTCGCGTGGGATGAGTTTGTCTTAGAAGTCCGAGTAGGGACAGGAAGAACTTTGTGTTTGGTCAAAATTTTGTGCTTGGTACTGTGATGTAATGTCTTTTGTATGTAAGGCCTTGTGCATACAGATGCTATGAATGTATATGTATGTGCGATCTCTGAACCTAATTGTGTGGTAATGTAATTAAATTTTGGAACTTGTTCATGTTGGGAAGTGTTATAAGGAATTGCACCCTTAATGTTATGTTGTGTTACTATTTCTATTACATGAATGAAGTATGCATTAACTTATGAACTGTGAATATAATTACAAAAATTCTGAAAAGTGGGAGCGGTATGAGGTTGGTTCGAGCCACTAAATAGATTGTAAAAACTGTATTCCATAATGTGAGGGTGGTATCGGCATAATATTGTTGTAAGCTAGTGATCGTGTATGTGCAAAGGAGTTTGCAGTATTTGAGTATGGGGTTCATGTGTATGGAGAGTTGCTAGAAATGGTTCTTGGGAGGAAATATTGGTTGTGTTTTTCTAGTAATGGGTGTGGTATGAGCGACGATTGTTTTATGTGATTAGGAATGGGCATTGCCATATTGACGTAATGGAAATGGGATTATTAGAAACGGAACTACTGTAATGTATACTTGAGAAGTCCAGTGAGATTCTGGAAACGTGTAAAGGGTTGTAGGAAGCTCCATCTCGGAGTAAACAGTGCAGGGCAACATGTATGTATTGGTGATTGTGTGGTTGGCCGACTAGTGATACCCGAGTTCGGGGTGACCCATTGTCACTTTAGAACGGTCTACAAGCGAGCATGGTGGTGAGTTGGGAAATGTCGTGGAGGGGTTTTATGAGTGTTAATTCTTCTATGTGTAGTGGTAAGGCTCGAGTGAAACTTATCCCAGGTTGACAAAAAAATAAAAATAAATAAATAAAAAAAATTCTTTGAGTTGGGGCTAGAGCATTATAAACTTCTTAGCCTTGTTTGCATGGGAATGTTAAGTGATGATGATTATGAATTGTGAGATGTGAAGGGATATGTGTTGACATTTGAATTGTAAGAGTAGGTAATTGATAAATTGAATGAAGTCACATTAAGAAGGTGGATCCTTGTAGTCACTCCCTTTTGATGGGACTTAAGGATTGGTTTGGGCTAATTTAAGCTGTTTTGGTTTGCCATATAACCGGTAGTTTCAATTAATAATATTTAAAGTTAGTTGATGCTTAGTCATCTGGGGATTTGTTTTGGTTCGGATAAATAGAGATATGGTTGAGTAGTACCTCAGGTGATACCAGAGGAGATTGAGTCTTACTTGTGTATGTGAGTTGTTGATGTGAATTTGTGAAATTATCCTAATTGAGATAAAAATGTTTGATTATAAATTGTTGTAAGCGCACTTGTGCCAATGTATACATTGATTGTTAGTGTTGATATTTGTAATGATAGGGAGACTACCAACTTGTGGGGAAGTCGCATGTACTATGTTACTTTTCAGATGCACCATAATTGTTCTATTCATTGTCAATACAAGTATGTATGGAAAATGTGTTGTGATGTCACCGGATGAATGGCAGAGGTTATTTGATGATGGTTGGAATTCAACGGGAAAATGTTGAGATTGATGTGGCAAATGAAAATTTATTTTCCTTATGTGTGGCCTGGGATGGCACGGTTAAACCATATGTTAAATACTTAATCTGAGAATGTTAATGAATAATTTTCACTATCATATCTTTAAATACCGAATTGTATAAGGAATTGCTATCGGATTGTACAATGTAATGTATCTTTTGTTGTTACCAGTGTGGACCTGGTGTCTGGTTTACTAGTGGCTTCATTTTATTTTGAAATTGAGTTTTGGCCATTTGGTAGTCATTGTCTGCGTTGTTGTTGGTTGGGAAGTTATTACTGACTTTGGGATTATAAGTGGTTGATGTCATTTCTTGCCATTGGATCCCGGTGTGTGTGTTGATCGATAGGTGTTTGTGATCTTTCCCTTGTGGTTCTTATTATTTGGGTGTCTTAGGGACATTGAGGTATTGAACCAGAATTTGAGAATCTATTTCGTGTAAAGCTTAGCATTAGGTGAGTGGTGATGTTTTACCATTGGGTCTGAGTAGCTTTTGTTCTGCCTCTTATTCTAAATTCGGAAATATATCCCAAGTGTGTTAAGTTAAGAGTTGTGCTCCATCTGTGTTGGGTTGTCTATTGTTTCGGTAACTCCAATTTCAAGGACGAAATTTCCTAAGGTGGGGAGATTGTAGTGGCCCGGATTTTAATATGTATTGGATTGGTGTAAAGTGGTGCTCGTCACCTTAAAACTTGTGTGGTTATCAGATTCTTGGTATTGATGGTTGGCAAATGAACATTAAATATTATAATTGAGGACCCTTGGGTGATGTTTCGAACCTTGATTGAAGCCTTAACAAGGTATTTAGGCAAGATTAGATCAAAAGCCCTAACTTTGAATTTTTGTTTTTGTCTAGCCTTCACTATTTTGCCTTTTTCTCTTTCTATACTTTGAATTTGGATGTAAGGCTAGAACCATTGGAAAGCTTGTTTCCAGGGCTTCGATTTGGACAAAAGAACGACCTAAAACGGAGTCCGAACAAGAGAGTTACACGTGTTTGAATTCTTAGTGCCTCTGCTTGTTTTCTATAGGGTCGACATCAGTCTGGGAAGGGTCGACCCTCTTATGTTGCAGAATTTGTTTGTTGGTTGCTGGAAAATAAGGTCGACCCCCTCTTGTCTAAGGGTCGACCCCCCTTGGTTGTGCCAGATTGTCTTTTTTACCTAAAGGGTTGACCCCCTTGCCCGAAGGGTCGACCCCTGCGTGTTTTTTTTTTCCATTGGGGTTCAAATGGGCCCTACCTTTGGGGGGTTTTGGGCCTATTATTTTGTTGACCTTAGGGCTACTTCTCTACTACTATAAATAGGCCCCAAGCATGGTTTCATTTCACTTTTCTCTTCCCCTTTCCTCTCAAACCATGAGCTTCTCTCACCTCTCTCTAAGCCCAACTTGTTCCCACTTAGATTGCTAGATCTACTCTTCTAGAAGTATCCTCTCACCTAGCTCCCTTGAGGAAGGTTGTAGAGCACGCCAAGGGCTTTCAATCTATCTAAGCGGATCGTGTTTTCGTTGAAGTCGAAACTTTGGGTTTCTCTCTCTCCTTGCTTAAGGTAGGGATTTTCCTTGCTTCTCTTCAAAATTGTCTTGTGGATAGATGGGTGGTACTTTTTATAGCATAAAACCCTCATTTTGAAGAGATTTTTAGAAATGGCATCTGAAGGGAGCTAGGGATTTTGATTTATGGAATGTGAATTGATGATTTAAGTGGAATATATAATGTTTGGGTCATGAGAATGTGGTTTTGTGTTCAATAGCAAAATTCCTAATTTTTGTTTAACCCTAGTT
This sequence comes from Camellia sinensis, assembly GCF_004153795.1. Taxonomy (NCBI): domain Eukaryota; kingdom Viridiplantae; phylum Streptophyta; class Magnoliopsida; order Ericales; family Theaceae; genus Camellia; species Camellia sinensis. The sequence goes on along the minus strand of NW_021024633.1, from coordinate 224,775 downwards.
ATGGAATCTATGTTGGGAATAAAGAAAGCTTCAATTGACATTTGATTTATGGAATTGAGTTCATGTTTTGTAGAAGATGAGAATAAATTATGATGAATAATGGTTAGAAAATAACTATTGTATAGAAAGGTTATTTTGAAGAAATTAAGATGAGTAATTAAATTAATTAATTGGGGATAATTTATGATGATTATTGTGTTATGAAATTGAGTATGAAGATTTGATAATTTTGTGGAAAAGTTAGAAGACCTTCGAAATATAAGAATTGAGAATGCTTCTAAAAATGCGCCAAATGCTCTTAGTGGATGTGTTATTGGTTGAATTTTGTGATAAAAATGATGAATGTTATTATTGGTTTTGTTGGGATTGTAACAACGAATGACTTGATGAATACTAGAGAATGGTGGAAAATAATGAGTACGTGTTCTTGAGCTAATAAGTAATGGAAATGATGAATGAATGCGTTGGCTTTTCCCACAATTCATAATGAGCAATGACTTAAGAAATTGATGGATTGTATGCCTTGGGGTCCGTTTCCCGCCGTATTTGAGCCGGCAAAGTGTGGCGCTTAAAATAGGTTCCGCCTTCCTTCTGGAGTAGAGCTCGATAAAGCATGTGGGTTGATGAAATGTGTAAAGGTTCCGCGTTCCTTCCGGCTTGTGATCGGTAAAGCGTGAGGTATCGCGTTCCTTCCAGCTTGTGACCGGTAAAGCGTGAGGTTCCGCATTCCTTCCGGCTTGTGACCGGTAAAGCGTGTGGTATGATGTTAAGCCTTGGTAATGGAGCCGGTGTCCAATTTGGACTGTGTGGAATGATTATAATAAGATTTGTACATGGGTTTGAGATAATGGAAAGTGAGTAATCTTTATTGGGCAAAATCGAATATATGGAAGTGTATGGGTTCTTTTATGTGGGTTATAATCCTCTCTCTTGAGGGGTCTACGAGCCTGAGGGGTCTACGAGCTTCATATACAACCCGAGCGGTTACATTACATCAGCAGGCCAGGCTGGGCCGAGTGTGGAATTGCCAGTGGGGGCACAGATTTGTGTAGTACGGGAAGATAGACTTAATCAAGGACTAGATGACCTGGCAGAACTGGAGGAGGACATCGCAAACCTTCAATTCTTCAACAAACATGATCCAGGGGACGTGACTGTCAACTGGTTTGGTCTGGAAGGGTTAGCAGAAGCTACTGGGTGGCTCAACAACGAGCTGGATGTTGTTGAACAACCTCAGCTAGAACAGAGTCCATCAGGGACGGGGACATCAACAGTGGCCGGAAGGGCTGGGAATCAGTTTGCACCGCCGAAGAGCACCGATGTTAAGAATTTTGCTCAGAATACGTGCAGTTTGGGTACGAAAGACACTGAACAATAGGCTGTACTAAAGCAGTTTGAGCAAGAAAGGATCGAAGTTCTAAGAGGGTCAGAAAGGCCAAAGCCCCTACAGGGGAAAAATGTGATACGAACATAGGAACGCAAGGTGCTATGGGCATAGGAATAGTTGTAACAGAGCTGGACAGGTGTCTGTCGGCTGCCGATGGCATGTGGTGGGAAGATGATGACCTATGTCTTGCTCACACAGATGAAGACTGGGGACAAAGTCAGCCAGATGATACCTGGTACATTGGTGAAGTAGACCACATGACTAGGAGTGAGCGTTATTTCAAACCCCCGCACTTAGATCAACCAGAGGCGTCCGAAAAGGGCAGGGAGGCAGACAAGCAGAAAAAAACTGCTCGAAGAAGAGGCTATGTTGAAACAGCTGAAGAAAAGGCTATGCTGAAACAGCTGAAGAAGATACAGGCAGACATCTCCATCTGGGGACTGCTTATGGCTTCAAGAGTACATAGACAAGCTGTCCTCTCTGCAATGGACAAGGCTAAACTTTCAATAGATATCACGCCTGAGCAGCTGGTAGGATTGGTTTTTCTGGGTGGAGCTTCCCCGACGTTGACCTTTTCTGACAAGGAACTGCCGCCTGAGGGCGCAAATCACAACAAACCTCTCTATATCTCTGTGGAATGTAGAGACAAATGGATATCCGTGGTTCTTGTTGATATAGGATCCGCTATTAACGTATGCCCGTCAAGGACAGTATATGCAATCGGGTTGAAGCCCGCGGACTTTGCGCCAACTGCCCAAGTAATATGGGCGTATGACAATACTAGCAGAGAAGGGATGGGGACTGTGCAAATTCAGACCAAGGTTGGTCCAGGACAACACGAGATTGATTTTCATGTTTTGGACGTTCCCGCAACCTTTAATCTACTCGTAGGGCGGCCGTGGCTATACCAGGTGAAGGCAGTCTCTTCCACCCTGCATCAAATATTGAAATACCCCCACGGAAAAGGGGGTGGCTATTGTTTTTGGGAATTCATCAATCCATCCGCCGCCAGAGGTGTCTATACCAGTTTTGGAAATCGAGCATGGCACGGAGGTATGTTCCTATCAGGATTCACCCTAACCGAGGCCCGGGTTGTTTAGAATATCTTAGCTATTGATGATGGGTTGTATGTCAGCGGACAGTCAGTGTACCTCATGAACAAGCTCCAGCATATCCCTGGGATGGGACTAGGAAAAAGTGGCCGGAAGGGCATTGCAGTATCGGCCGAAGCGCCGTACAACCCGCAATACCTTTGGTTTGGGTTATTTGCCCACCAAAAGAGGACTGGGTGAGAAAAGGCAATGAAATGGCTGGGAGAGCCAGAGCCAAGCAGACCGGAAGGCATTTTGATTTGATGCATCGGCCTATTCAGGGCACCCTGAACGGACGCTTCGTCCGGGAGGGGGAAGACTTTCCATTCTGCGGCTTCCCAGAGCCATGGTTGAACGTAGAGAAAAAGCGCCTGCCGGGATTTGAGATCTTCTTCGACTTGCAGTTATCTGGGGATGATGTCGCCAAGGAGCAGAGAGACCCATTAGCTAAGTTTGAGTAGTGTAAGAGAGTGGATTCCGAGAGCACCGAGATTGAAATGGGGGTAGCACTGACTTGTCTACTATTAGATCCTCTGATCGTACATGAGTTCTTGGGGGATAATCTCTCAGTGTCTATGATCGGGAATGAAACGGCTGTGAGCCCATCTTTGAGCATTTTGGATGTATCCATCACACCCTCCCTCGTCTGGCAGTACGAGGAGGGATTCTTATCGAGCAGCACCGAGTCAGGTAGTGAGCCAGAATCTGATTCCATTGAGTCTGTAGAGTCGGAATCAGGTTCCAGCTCGTCTAAGTCTGAGTCCGGAATTCTTGGGACTGATAACCCGGATGCCACAGTCTTGTCCAGGTCGTCTTTTTCTTTCTCTTTTGAGTCCGTTGTAACAGAAGAATCAGATGGACTGGATGAAGTGCTTAATGAAAATTGTGCAGCTGTGGCCTTTGATTATTTTTCTGTGCCCTTGATTTATTGTATTAATCAGGACTTTCAAAATGTCGATGAAAACGACGAGGAAGAAATTCCTCCGGTTTTGAAATATTTGCTAGAACAAGAGCAGGAGAGGTTTGTAAAACCGCTGGTTGATGAAATCACCCAAATTAATGTTGGTACTGAGAAGGACCCGCGGCTGGTCCAGATCGGGTCCACGTTGTCTTCGGAGGAGCGCGAGCACTTAGTCGCTTTATTAAAAGATTTCAAAGATGTTTTTGCGCGGTCCTATGAAGACATGCCTGGAATCGATCTTGAGATTGTACAGCACCGGATCCCTCTTGACCCGGAGGCCCGGCCTGTCAAACAAAAACTCAGAAGGATTTGCCCGGATTGGGCTATCAAGATCAAAGAAGAGGTTACAAAACAAATTGACGCAGGGTTCCTGCTGGTATCCGAATACCCAGCTTGGTTAGCTAACATAGTTTCAGTGCCTAAGAAGAATGGTAGAATTCGGGTGTGTGTGGATAGCACCCGAAGATCGGGAGAAGACTATTTTTACCACTCCTTGGGGGACCTATTGTTATAGGGTGATGCCGTTTGGGCTGAAGAATGATGGGGCTACATATCAAAGGGTCGCGACCATGATATTGCATGATATGATCCATAAAGAGGTTGAGGTGTACGTGGACGACATGATTGTCAAGTCCAAAGAAAGAGAGGGCCACTACATCGCCTTCCAAAAGTTTTTTCAACGGATCAGAGAGTTTTGGTTGCGGTTAAATCCTCAGAAGTGTACGTTTGGTGTCATAGCAGGGAAAATACTGGGGTTCTTGATTACACAGAGAGGTATCGAAGTCGACCCTTCCAAAATCAAGGCCATCTTAGACATGCCACCACTAATGACTGAAAAGGAGGTGCGAGGCATTCTGGGTAAAGTGCAATTCATAAGACGGTTTATCTTTAAATTAACCTTGACTTGTGAACCACTCTTTGGTCTCCTGAAGAAAGGAACGAAGTTCCAATAGGACGGCTGATGCCAAGCTGCTTTTGAATAGATTAAGCAATATTTACAAAACCCACCCGTGTTGTCACCGCCTGAGCCAGGAAAACCGTTGATCTTGTATCTTTCGGTGACTGAAACTACAATGGGCCGCATGCTTGCACAAGAGTCTGAGGATAGAGTGGAGAGAGCTATCTACTACCTGAGCAAGAAGATGCTGGGTTATGAGACCCGCTACACTCCATTGGAAAAGGCTTGTTTGGCCTTGGTGTGGGCTACCAGGAAGCTGCGACACTACCTGTTAGCTCACTCTGTAATGTTGGTTTCGAGATTAGATCCCATCAAATAGCTCTTCGAGAAACTGGCACTTACGGGTAGGCTAGCCCGTTGGTTGCTTCTACTTTCTGAATTCGATCTGAAATATGTGACGCGCAAGTCAGTAAAGGGGAGAGCGGTAGCAGAATACCTAGCCAATCACCCAGTTAAAGGGGGTGAAGCAGCTGAGTACCTATTCTCAGACGAGGCTATTCTGCATGTCGAAGACGAAACTTGGACGATATACTTTGACGGAGCATTAAACCAATACGGGTATGGGGTAGGGGTGTTGTTAATTGCACCAGACAATTCCCGTATCCCCCTAGCATTCAACTCTGGTTCAAAGTCTCGAACAACGATGCAGAGTATGAGGCATGCATTGCCGGTTTAGAAGCAGCTCTAGAACTAGGGGTAAAACGGTTGGACGTCATCGGTGTGACGCGCAAGTCAGTAAAGGGGAGAGCGGTAGCAGAATACCTAGCCGATCACCCAGTTAAAGGGGGTGAAGCAGTTGAGTACCTATTCTCAGACGAGGCTATTCTGCATGTCGAAGACGAAACTTGGACGATATACTTTGACGGAGCATTAAACCAATACGGGTATGGGGTAGGGGTGTTGTTAATTGCACCAGACAATTCCCGTATCCCCCTAGCATTCAACTCTGGTTCAAAGTCTCGAACAACGAAGCAGAGTATGAGGCATGCATTGCCGGTTTAGAAGCAGCTCTAGAACTAGGGGTAAAACGGTTGGACGTCATCGGGGCCTCGAACCTTGTTGTATCTCAAGCTAAAGGAGATTGGAAAGTCAAAGAAGAAAAGATGAGAATATACCACCAGATCTTGGACTTGTTGATTCCTCGGTTTGAGAAATTGAATTTCGGTCATTTGTTAAGAGAGAAGAACATGTTTGCAGATTCACTAGCAACTCTATCTTCTATGATAGACATTCTTTTTGGAGTCTGGATGCGTCCAATCATCATTGACCAAAAATTTGTGCCGGCCAACGAGTTGCTTGCTGCCATAGATGAAGTACAAGATGAGAATCCTTGCTATTACGATGTTTGGAACTTCTTGGAGAAGGAGGCATATCCACCAGGGGCAAATGCCAAAGATAAGAGGGCAATTAGAAGAATGGCTGCTCAGTTCATCATTTGCGGGGGTAAACTGTAAGATAGGCCATTTGGGAATGCATAAGTTGTGTGTTGATGCCGAAGAATCGAAGCGCCTGATGGAGGCCATTCATGGAGGAGAGTGTGGAGCGCACATGAACGGGGTGATGCTAGCCTGGAAGATCCTTAGACAGGGTTACTACTGGTCCACCATGGAGGAGAATTGTATCGGTTTTGTCCGGCGATGCCACAAATGTCAGATCCATGCAAATCACATGAACATTCTGCCGTCAAGGCTGTACAACATGACTTCGCCACGGCCATTTTCAATCTGGGGGATTGATGTGATCGGGGCTGTTACTCCGAAGGGATACAATGGGCATGAGTTCATTCTGGTCGCGATAGACTATTTCACAAAGTGGGTTGAGGCCCACTCTTATGCGGTATTGAAGGCTTCGCATGTTGGCAAGTTCATCAAGAACAACATCATCTATCGCTACGGGGTCCCGAACGAGATCATTTTAGATAATGGTTCCCACTTCAAGAAAGAAGTGATCGACTTGTTGGACAAATACAACGTGGCTTTTCATAAGTCATCCACATATCATCCACAGACCAACGGAGCCATTGAGGCCGCCAACAAGAATATCAAACACATACTGCAGAAAATGGTAGAAATCTACCGAGATTGGCCGGATAAGTTGCCGTTTTCTCTGTGGGGCTACTGGACGTCAATTAGAATTTCTACTGGGGGGACACCGTATTTATTAGTTTATGGGATGGAAGCCGTTCTACCCATCGAAATTGAGGTTCCGTCGTTGCGAGTACTGGCTGAGTGTCAGATAGCTGAGGCAGATTGGCAGCAGAGTAGATTCGAAGAACTCATGCTCTTTGACGAGAGAAGGCTGAAAGCATTGTACCATGTTCATGGTTATCAACACAGAATTGTCAGGGCTTTCAACAAGAAGGTTAAGTCTAGGAATTTGAAAGAAGGAAATTTGGTGCTCAAAGATAACCGAGCTCCCATCCGTGACCCTATGGGCAAGTTCAGACCCAATTAGACTGGCCCTTACATCATCAAGTCTATCTGGTCGGGTGGGGCTGTCGTTCTGATGGACCTAGATGGCCTAGAGTTCTCCCAACCGATCAATATGGACAAGTTGAAGAAATATTTTCCCTGAGTGGCTCGCTAGGCCGAAAACCTGAAAGGGTGACCTAGGCAAAAGTTAGAGCATGAAAAATTTAAAATTATAAAAACTAAGCTCGCAAGGTTGAAAACCCATAAAGGGCGGCCTTGCAAAAGTTAGAGCGCAAAAGGAAAGCGTAAATACTCGAGTGAACCCGGGCCGAACTACGTAAGGCTTGATTCCCATCTTTGGGATACGTAGGCAACTTCATCCTGAAGTCTATCCATAAGCACTTCCCCGATCAACTTTGTCCATGTGATCATGATTGGTCGTCTTTGTCTATTCAGCATTCAGGAGCTCGGTTGTGATCTCCAGTGCAGTGCTACTCAGACTAGGGGTAACTTTCCAGTTGCTGGAATCCGGGGTTGTGCATCTTAGTGACAGATCTCAGGTGTGTCCAGTTCTGATCCATATCGAAAATGGTTTTGAAAAGTTTTAATAAAAGTTGATTTTGTTCAAATTAATCTTTTTACAACTTAGACCATTTTTGGACCCAAATGGAAAATTTTCAATGCCCACAACCTTCAATTTCATTGATTTCAATACAGAGTTCTCATACTCTTGAATAAAAAATTGAAGTTGCTTTTCATTACATTCATAAAGAAAACTTGAAAGTTTTGATTAAAGCAAATAAATCCGGGGCATAGTCAAGTGTTCCTGCGTCCCCTCTCAGAGTTGGTCGAAGTTCCTGATGCCAAACAGGGCCCAACTTGTGCCTCTTCATTGTGCCAATCTATGCACTTGTCAGAGAGGGTGTAGCTGAAAGTAGGATAGGGGGCCAGAAGCTCTCTCATCCTCCATGCCGTGGCATACTGGGCCAGCTGTGCGCCTCAGACCGAAAATGCAGCAGGGTACTCTGTCCCCTCCTCCGGGCAAGTCTGATCATGTCCAAACTGGCGCCAGAACCGAAAGGGAAAATAAAACACGCAGTGTGTCAGGCCAATCAACTGAATCCCGGGCTGGCGAGTCATGCTGTAGCTCATCGCCAGCAGATTGAGCCAAGGGCAACGCCAAACAATGTGGTCCACGGACAAACTGCACATCCAATTGTACCACCATCCTTCATCCGGAGCATCAACTAGACGTCGTCAGGAGAAATGGTTGCAAGCTGAATATGCTGGACATGAATTCACCACTCTCAGTTTGTCCATCAACCATACCTGGAAAGGGATGAAAAATGAGAGATTAAAGAATAGAGAGGTGTACGTTGAGAGAAAAGTGAGAAAAGGGTTTTGAGAGAAAAATCGAGCCTGGGGGCCGAGTGATGTGAGCAATATATATGTGAGATGAGGTAGAAAACATTACCTGCAATAGTAGTGGACTCCCCGCAAACCTAGCCGTCTCCCGACGATGAAAAGCATCCAATCCCATCAACGTTTCGGCTAGCGTCATGGCAATGCAGCTTTTACCCTCCTTCAAGCCCTCAGCAACGTCGATCAAATGAGTGCCAAACCCACTGGAGCCTAAAGCAAGTAAGAAATGAGACAGCATGCATAAACAAATGATGGTCGCCGCGGTCACCAGCATCAGAAAACCGACAAACCAAGCTTGGAATGTCCAGCTCCCCGTCGTGAATCAATGACCGAGCGTTGTGCAAAGTAAGGCCGCACATCCTTCCTATGGCTTGGACGTGGCTGAACTGGAGTTGAGGGAAGATTTCTTCATTACGCTCGGATTCCATTAAGGCTTGCAAATCCTCGTAAGTAGGACACATCTCTTGACTGCAAAAGTTAAAGGCATGTGTCATCAGATTCCAAAATCTTGCCGCGGCATAGAGGAATAGAAAACATAGCGGGGGTGCGACCCAAAGTGAATAGTGCATTTATGCCGAAACCCCAGAAATTAAGCCTTTCCGAGCCACCCAAGTTGGCAATCCAAGTTGTGAGGTTTTGGACAAGAAACTCTTCCATTTGGTGCAAATCAGTATTGAAATGAGGAAAACTACGAAGCTGGGGCTTTTGTAGAAGATAAGGTGTTGAGTGGAAGACAAGTGTCAACAGTCTGGAGGTGCTTGCCACTTTTGGCTGATCGGCCAAAAATAGTGCCGGCCGACCATCCCTTTTGGCCGATCAGCTAACAATGTTGGCCGGTGGCCATTTATTGTGGCCGATGGCCTTTTCCTATGGCCGATGGCCTCTCCCCTTGTTCTATGAGCAGTCTATGAGTTGAATATGCTGAGAACTTATGGTTGGTGTCACTTCCAATGCCTTTTAGTGATGATTTTGCGAAGTCACGCCTATTTGCTTATCTAGTTGCTGTACATTTGTTTATCGAGTTGTATTTCACATTCTTTAAGTCTTTGTTTTGATTATCGAGTTGTATTTGCACTTGGTTAGCTTATCGAGTTCTTTGTTTTGCTTATCGAGTTGTCTTTGTCGTTAGTCGGTTCACTACCTGATTATTATGATGCGAGTGCTTAGTTTTCAAAACAAAGTTCAATCTCATTTACATTGTTATGTAATGCGATACGATGCATAGAATGTACAAATGTAACACTTTTTTGAACAAAACAGCTGTTTCATTTCATCATATGCCCTTTGCAAAAGTACATAATTTTGAAAAAAAACAAAACCTGCCTGAGGCAGTACAATGTGCTCAAACTACTAGTAAAAAGAAAAGTAAAACAAAAAAGAAAAAGCAACAAAATGTTTGAACAAAGCTAAAAAGAAGAAAAGCAGCAAGTGTCTGGATCAATATCAGTCATCTCGAGCATGGGAATCTGTCCTGGTCCTCTTCCTGGACGAGGGTCCAGGATCACCATCGCCGGCTCCGTAGTCAGAGTTTGAGCTGTCTCCAGCCTCACCCTGGGATGCCGTCGCCTCCTCATCAGAATCATCGGGGGAGGGCTCTCGTGAACTGGTCTCAGCATGGACGCACCTGTGTCTGCCTCGGCTGTGGATCATCATCCCCCGCCTGACTCCCCCTCCTCTTCGGATAGGTACAGAAGGCCCTGCTGGAGCACCTCCCGTGGTCGGAATCTGGAATGGGGCCTGAAAAGAACAAATGGCAAATGGGTCAGTTATGCCATGCAAAGTAGGGTATGAATACCAAATACGGTGTATGAATGCCGTGAGCAATGCTGTGAGCAGTGTATGAGTACACTGAATGAATGCCGTGAGCAGCGTATGAGTATAGTGTATGAAGGCCGTGGCCGGTGTATGATTATAGTATATCAAGTGCCGTATTGATAATGTGAAGTGTCAGATCAGTATGGAACAGAATGTGAAACGTTTTTGAAATTGAGGTTGAAAGAACTTACCAGGATACCGTAGACGGTCAGCAGGTCGATGCTCTGCTACAGCATCCCCATCACGGAGGCAGTCAGCTCCAGAGACTGGCGAGTGTACTCGACGGAAGCCTGCAAAAGTGTTGAAGTCATTAGTATTATGCGGAATATCAAATGAAATGAAAAAACTGTATAGAATGCAAAGTATAATAGTACAAACCGAGGTCAAACCGTAGACTCTGATAAGCTCATGATCAGGCGGAGGAGGAGCGATAGGTATCTGGTACGTCTCCATCCCTGTCCTCGGCATGTCATCATCGTAGGTAGCTCTGGCCATCCAACTTCCTGTCCTCTTCGGGGCCCACTCCTAATACGGGCTTGAGGTGCCCTCGATGCTCCTGCTCCTGCCACTGGCGCCGCAGGCCTCTCTCTCTCAGCTCAGCGAGCACCGGTCAAAGGCTGCATCAGATAGGCCTGAATGAACTCAGTGTAGTCGCCCTCGTCTATAAACGGCTCAGAGTCCCAGCCAATCGTGTAGTCCATCATCTCCTCAAAGGTGTAGCTCTCGGTATGCCTCATATGGAAAGAGGTGGCCCCGGAACTATCTGCTCCGCTAGACCAAGGGTCTGGCACAGGAAGCGCTCACCCAGGTACCAAGCTTGGCAGTAGAACCCTGAACCGGGCAGTCTCCCGAGCGCCCGCATATTGATCTCTGATTGCCTCTGGCAACGGGGCCCAAGGCTGCCAAGTGATCTTCAAATGATATACAGTTTGTCATCTACTGTTGAAAGTGCAATGTAAAGCAAAGCTTAAATGAACTGAAAGGTTCAAATACCTCAGCTACGGTGATGGTATCAAAATAACGGCGAAAGAACATGAAGGACTCCCGTGGCCTCTGCTCGCACCTCACGCCAAAGCGGTGAGAAAACGGAACGCCAAGGGGGATCTCAACATCTGGCACTGGGGCAAGGCTCAGGAAGTAGGCATACACCCACAACTACAGTGTATAACGGGGTATGAATCCGTATGCTTATTAGATAAAGCAGAAGGCAGAATAAAGCGGCAATCACAGAACAGTGTGCAGTGTGTGTAGTGTGTGCAGTGTACAACGAGTGTATTGTGCAGTGTGTGCAGTGTACAACAAGTGTATTGTGCAGTGCATGCAGTGTATTGTGCAGTGTGTGCAGTGTACAACGAGTGTATTGTGCAAAGTGTGCAGTTTGTGCAGTGTACAGTCAGTGTAAAGTAGACTACATGTGTGCCGTGTGTGCAGTTCATAGCCAGTGTGAAGCAGATTGCATGTGCGCAGTGTGCATGGTGTACAGATAGCATAAAGCAGAACTGTAAAACAGAAAGAAAACGTGTACCTCCCAGGCTCGCCAGTAGCCTCCAAGTAAATGTCCGCTGCGGCGGGACGATGAGCTCATATATCCATAAAGAGTGGCCAGGTCAGTGCCACCCCAGTCGTAGCCGCAGATCCTGGTCACATCCACAAGCGCACTCAATAGGTAGAGGGCGACGGTGTTCACCCGGTCGGCGAAAAGTGTGGTCCCCAGCAGGAACATGATAAAACCACGAGCGTACTACTCCACCTCCTCGCTGGTCATAGGCTCTTGGATTCAGAAATGGTCCTCAAACCATGAGTACCTCACAAACCCTGGTCGGGCAAGAGGTGGCTGGACGGCGTCCCACTCATCCATATCTGTATCAAAGGGGATCGGATCACCCCCTACCCCGATGCCGGTGAGCATCGAGAAGTCGAAGGGAGTCATCGTCATCTCCCCGGCAGTAGAAAGGTGGAAGGAGTTGGTGGTGTCCCACCACCTCTCCACCAAAGCAGCCAGAAGGGGCCTACTCGCAGTGAGGCGCGAGAGTCCCATGCAGAAGATGCCAAATCTAGCCTGGTCGACAATTTGGCAGACTACGTCGGGCAGCTCCATATACCATCCGTGAGCGATGGTATTCCCATACCCCCAGAAGGCATGGGAATCTCCTTGTATTCAAAAACAAACGGTTGCGAAGCAGTGTTAGAAGCAAAATATTTGAATGCATTCAGAATCGATGAAAATGCAGTGTGTGTGTGCATGTGTTCAAGTGTAAACAGACATCGGGTGTGGGTGTGCTCACAATGAACTATAGCATGTGATATATCAGTGTATCTCGATTAAGCAGTTAAAGAACAAAATCGACTATCGCAGTTGTATGTTCTACATTGCAGAAATGAAATATAGAAGGGGTGTACCTCAGCGGCGCCGTAAGACAGATGTGTCTCTGGCTCGCGTAGCAAAAGCTCCAGTGGCGCGCCCCGCGTATAGCTCCTGAAGTGGCGGATGCCGTCGGGAGGCAACACATGTACCGCCGGCCTATAGGTCGTCGGGTCGAATGGTCGAACACAAAGAGGCAAAGGCTCGACCTCAGGGTCCATGTCCAGCTCTGGGGGAGTCCCACCTTGTGGAATGTCATCTGCTATCTCAAGAAGTGTACGAAAATGGCAGAGGATGTGAAAAATAAGTGAGAATGCGAAAAGTTAACCCAAAAGTTGACTCCGAGGGGTGAAAAATGGGAGGAAAGGTCTGAGTGTTGGAAAGGCACGAAGATCAAGGTATGATTCAGGGGGAACAAACCACAAATAGTGGAAACCAAGAAAAGGGCACCGAAACCAAGTTTTGTTCGGTTCAAAGTCTGCGAAACGCGAAGGGTTTCGTGAATCGAATGATGGAAAAGGCCCAAAAACAAGAGAAAAACATGGATCGAAAGGAAGAAAATCACCTAGAAAGAAAGAGGAGGGATTTTCGAGCTTGAGGAAGTGAGGATATGGGGTTTGGAACCCCATATTTAAAGACCCGTGGCTAAAAGACAAAACTGCCCCCGAAACTGCTATTTTTGGCCAGTCGGCCAAATTATTAGCTGATCGGCTAAATATTTGGCCGATGAGATTATTTTGTGGCAGATGGATGGCCAGTGGCCTCCCCTTGTGGTCGATGCATCTCCCACACCCTTGTTTGGGTCAGTTGTGTTGTTTGGGACCTTCATTTCTCAAGACAGTGCAAGAAAGTAGACTTTTGAAGCTTAACTGGCCTCCGTGTTGACCTTGAACCGTGTCTTCTGTGTGCGATGCTTGGTACAAGCAAGGTGTATCCTTTATTGTATCCTTTTCTATCTTGCGAGACTTGGAAATTGCTTTAAATACGTTGCATTACAATGCTTTGTCATGTTTGTAATAAGCGCACACCATCTCTTGCATTGTTATGCACGTCTATATGCGTTGTAGCACACACCATCTCTTGCATTGTTATGCACGTCTGTATGCGTTGTAGCGCACACCATCTCTTGCATTGTTATGCACGTCTATATGCATTGTAGCGCACACCATGCTTGCATTGTTATGTACATACTATATGCGTTGTCACGCACACCATGCTTGCATTGTCATGCACATCCCTTAGGTCGCATTGCCTTGCACCCTCTCCATCCGCGCTGTTTCACATGTCTCATTCACATCATCATGCACCTTATCATATTACATGCATTGTCATGCATTTCAGTTCATGCATTATCATGCACGTCTCCCATGCATTGTCATGCACGTCTCATTTGCATTATCATGCATTTCAGTTCATGCATTGTCATGCATTTCAGTACATGCATTGTCATGCATTTCAGTTTATGCATTGTCATGCGCGTCTCATTTGCATTGTCATGCATTTCAGTTCATGCATTGTCATGCACGTCATTTGCATTGTCATGCATTTCAATAATTTGCATTGTCATGCATTTTACTTTATGCATTGTCATGCGCGTCTCATTTGCATTACCGTGCATTTTAGTTCATGCATTGTCATGCACGTCATTTGCATTGTCATGCATTTCAATAATTCGCATTGTCATGCATATTTCATTTGCATTGTCATGCATTTCAGTTTATGCATTGTCATACGCGTCTCATTTGCATTGTCATGCATTTTAGTTCATGCATTGTCATGCACGTCATTTGCATTGTCATGCATTTCTATAATTCGCATTGTCATGCATATTTCATTTGCATTGTCATGCATATTTCCCTTGCATTGTCTTACACGTTTCTATTGCATTATCATGCACGTCTCCTTTGCATTGTCATGCACGTTTCTTTTGCATTGTTTTGCACCCCCTTATAACTTGCATTGTCTTGCCCGTTATGTGCATTGTTTTTCACCCCCTTATAACTTGAATTGTCTTGTGCGTTATGTGCATTGTTTTGCACCCCCCTTATAACTTGCATTGTCTTGCCCGTTATGTGCATTGTTTTGCACCCCCTTATAACTTGCATTGTCTTGCTCGTTATGTGATTTGTCTTGCACCCCCTTATAACTTGCATTGTCTTGCTCGTTATGTGCATTGTCTTGCACCCCCTATAACTTGCATTGTCTTGCACCCTTACTAACTTGTGCATTGTCTTGCACTCCCTCTAACATGTGCATTGTCTTGCACTCCCTCTAACTTGTGCATTGTCTTGCACTCCCTACTAACTTGTGCATTGTCTTGCACTCCCACTAATTTGCATTGTCTTGCACACTCACTAATTTGCATTGTTTGCAATCGTACTAATTTGCATTGTTTTGCAACCTATGTAACTTACATCGTTTTGCAACCTACTAACTTGTATTGTTTTGCAACCTATCTAATTCGTGTTGTTTTGCGCCCTTCTCTAACTCACGTTGTTTCGCACCTTCTGTAGCTTGCGTTGTTTCGCATACCCTTAACTTGCGTTGTTACGGTTGTTACTTACATTGTTATGTACATCAATAACTTACGCTGTTACGTTCATTATTTACATTGTTATGTACGTCTTTAACTCGCGTTGTTTCACATGTTTTACCTGCATTGTTATACACACTTTACTCGCATTGTCACACAGTTTTAAATTGCATTGTTATGTATATTTCTAACAATATTGTACCTGTTAAGTTTCTTTCTTTTGTAGGCACGATATTGTATGTACGGTTCATTTGAGGCTGGCACGACTAGACGAACCAGATAGGTATTGTATACTCTCCGTGTGAGACGTAGTGAGAATTGAATAATTCTCTTACATCCTTTCTGCATGTAATGTAGTCTGTTTTGTATTCACTTGCTTAAGCTGTTGCATGTTATGTTTCATTATAGCTCTCGGCATCGTGCATGTTCCTTCCATCTTGCCCCTGCCTTCAGGCACCTATCTTGCTAGCTTGTATGCTTTGTCTAAGTCTTCGGCCTTGTCAAAAATGGGTCATCTCTGGGCTTTGACGTTCACTCCCGTCATTTTTATGACTTTCGAGTTCTATCAAAGAGGGGCAACTGTAGACACCCCATTTTTGACCATCCTCAAGATTGGACGTCATTGTTTGAACACTCGATGCTTATCCATGCTCGTGTTCGTTTTGAGTTCTCGGAGATCTCGGCCGCGCGCCTTGCCTCAAGATCTCTCAACTTGTTGGTTTTGTGCTTGGTTGTGGACCAAACACTTGTGTTTTTGCTTCTAAGGGAAGAGGGTGGCTTGTTTGCCATCCCCTCAACCCACCAGCCAAGGCTTGAAGCCATTGGCCTTGTTCTCTTGCCATCGGCCAAAAGTGTTGGCCGATTGGCACTATTTTTGGTTGGTCGGCCCTTATGTTGGGCGATCGGCCATTTTTGGTGGCCGAACCTGTTCATCTACTTTATGCAGATATTTTATGCCAGCTGGCACAACTGGCATCCACAATTCACCCCCTCCACACACGTGTATGTAGGGATTTGTCCCTTGCCTTAGCTTGCTTAGGAAGATTAGAATTTGGACTTCTATAAGAAGGGAGCTCCTCCTCCCTTCTTAGAGGTTTGAAAATTTAAGGTTAGAGAGTTATATCTATCTATCTCTATATCTCCCTCTCTTCACATGTTTGTGTGTGTGTTTATGCCTTAAAGGTTGTTTTGTTCATACTTTTGCACTAGAGCGCCTAGTAGAACACCATCCTTGGTTACTGAGGTACTAAGGAGTTGGTGTTAGGGTTCTTGAGGTTATTTTGATCAGAGAAACCTGCTGGTCTTGTTGTGTTCTTGAAGGTGTTCTTCAAGGGTGAGCAAACTTGCTTTTAATACCCCATTCTTTCTTAAGCTTTTAGCCCTTCTTGCTTATTGTTTTAAGCTTAGCTATTAACTGATAAAAGTTCTGTTTTTACTTGCTTTAGACCTTTTTTTAAGGTCTCGTCTTGGTTTGGGATTGTTTACCCCCTCCAAGGCCTTGTTAGGCCTTGTTTTAGGCCATTCCTTTTGGCCTTTGTTCTTAGCTTTGCATGACCTTTCTACCACTGAAATCCAGAGGATTTTCAGTGGGGGAAAGGTGGTTTTGAGGTCTTAAATAGGAGAGGGTCATCCCCTCTCCTTGTCGTCTTGAATGCTTGCATAAATGGCTTATGTTAGTGGCTTGTATGCTTAGCTTGTTTTAGCTTTATTTTAGTGTGTATTAGGCTTTGTTTTTCCATAATATACCTCTGTTTCAAGTTGGTTTGATGGCCTCTTATATGTTTCATATACTTGTCTTGCAATCCTCTTGTTTGCCTCAACATTCATCATGTTGTAACATGTCATTTTAGCATGATTTTGGCTCAACTCCATGAAGCTTTTAGCCTTTTTTTTACCATGATAGAGCTCTATTTTTCCCTGTCTTGGTCATGTTTGCATTGTTTTGCATAACCACCATGTAATCTAACGTGTTAGCTTTGAGTGTCCACATTGTTTTGCATAACCACCATGTAATCTAACGTGTTAGCTTTGAGTGTCCAAATCACTAGCATGCTTTACTTGGGTCATTTCAGTGATTTGGCATCACTTGTTATGTTATTTCAGTCCATATAGTATTCTTGTACACTTGCACTTATCACTCCTTTAATGTTTTAAAGAGTTGATGTCTTATGCCTCATGAATGGACCATTGTGTATGCCTTCATGTTTAGGCCTCTAGGATGCCATTTCAATGTGTTTTTGGTCTTGTTCTAACATGCCATAACTCCGATTTTGGTTGCTTAAATCATACCATGTTCGGTTCTGATAGGTGTAGTGTAACACTCCTTTTGTATCCTTGCATGCTCCATGTTTTGAGCCCACCTTTCTAGCATGTTTTGGCCTTGGTTATTGCATGTTTTAGGCTCATTTTGACATGATTTAGGACTGTTTTTGGTTATACTTGCCATATGCTATTTGTTTTGTGTAGCTTTGGTTCAAGTCCCTTTGCTAGTCTTAGGCTTTAAGCCTTATGCATGCTATGATTATGATTATATGTGCGATTTGGCATCATTTCTAACATCATTTCAGAGCATGTAGTGTTGTCACACTTGCATATTTTTCACTCTTTTAAGTGTGCTTAAGAGTTGTTTCTTCATGCCTAGGTGATAGGCCAATTAGTATGCATGCTTGTATATGCTTTTGTCCCTCATTTCTTAGCATTTTGGCTGCTGATTTAGGCATGTTTGAGAGCTGTCCATGTTGGTTTAAGTCCATTTTCGCATATTGTTGCATGCTTGCCTTGCACGTTGTTGCATACTTGGCCTATTGCATGTTGTTGCATGCTTGAGTTATATTGCATTTGGCATGCCTTTTGTTAAGTTTCTTTGCATGTTTGCATGCTACTCCCATTGCATGTTGTTGCATGCTTATCATTGGTATTGTTGTTGCATGCCTATTACATTGTAACGCTTGCATGATTATGTTACTTTGTTAAGTTCATCATGTATGTATTACATTGGTCTAAATATACTTGTCCCTTTACATGTTGTCACATGTTTGCCTCACATGTTGTTGCATGTTTGTCATTGGCATTGTTCTTACATGCCTTGCATGTTTACTTGTTTAGGTTGTATGCCTATTGCACATTGCTTGCTTGCATGCTCATGTTGCATTAGCTTGCTTGCATGCTTAGGTTGCATAGCATTATGCATGCATCCCTTGCCTCTTGATCAAGCATGATAGAGGTTGGGGCCCCTTATGTGTTGTGTGCATTTCATTTGATATAAATTGCACACTTGGCACCTTTGGCCATTAAGCATTGAAATGCGTGATTGGTGGCCCGAGGGTTGAGAACCATACTCCCTTGAGCTCATGACATGATAGGGAGGGTAGTTGTGCATACATTGTCTTAAAAATGCATTGTCATGCTCTGTTTGTCCTCTGTTGCAGCAAAATAACATTCTACAGGAAGATATGGCCGGTCAGCCATCTTTAATGCCGGTCGACTACAAACATTTGGCCGAGAGCCATACTTTTGGTCGATGACCTTTTTATCTTGGCCGATGATCCTATATTTTGGCCGGTGACCTCCCACAACACTCAGGGAGTGGTTCAGAAGCATCCTTGAGACTTGTACAGTTTTTAGAGGTGCAAAGCAATGCAAATAGAGGCAACATGTAGCATGGCGACGGATTTCCGAGCGAAGCCGACTGAACATGCATGCATCCCTCTTCCCAAAGCTGTTTTACTGTTTTCATAGCTTAATTGATTTGTTTAATTAGTTAAGTGTTGTGTAATAATTAATTAGCTTGTTAGTTAGTTAATTAGATAATTTGTATTATTCTTTCGGTCCCTCCGCCGAGAGGGCACAATCTTGTAATAAGCATACGTGTGTGTGATGCATGTCTTCCAACCCCCATTTCTTTCTCCCTTTTACTTAACCGCTTACAATGGTTAGTTTTAGGGCATATTTCATTTAGCATCCTTATGCTATGCATGTTTTCATCATTCATCTGTATTGCATGCACCGGGCTCGACGCATCATACTAACTGCATTGTATTTCAATTCCTACTTGAATACATGTATCGGGTTGTCACATCTCATGTGCCATTTTAGATTAGCCGAGCCTATTCTAGTATTAGCCATTTTAACATGAACTAGGATCATGCATTGATTACTAACTAGTTTCTTGTTTTGGCTCGGAGTACACTGTAAGTGTCTACACTTTAGCATCTTGCATGTATATGAGTGTTAACATGATAGCATGCTTGCCATGAGGCTAATCGCTTATGTGATATAACTGCCTGAATGCCTGTGGGCGAAGGTTAGATTACTTGAATTGGAACGATTCAATGAAATCCGTATTTTAGCCTACTTGCGAGTAGCGAACTTCAAACCATTTCCAAACAAACGGATATGCAATGCTTTGTTCCAAATTAGGCGATCTAGTCTATACTTGTGTGTTGTGCGTATCACATAGTAATTCTAGCTAATTAACCGGAATAAGAATGCATGTGTTTTCAAAAACAAGATATCATGCTTAGTACAGGCTGATCTTTGATCGAGCGAGCGGGGGTGCTCATAGATGACCTTCCTCTCTCGTATCCAAGTTCCCGAGCCGAGGCAACTTTGGTGATGACGGACACGTGGCCTTAGGCACGAGTCAGGGTTTCCTAAATTCCCCCAAAATAAAATATTTAGGTGGCGACTCTGTATCTAGCAAAGCAGTCTATGTTTGACACTTCTTTCTTAAAAATCAGTTTTCGAAAATAATTTGCCGGATTTGGACTCTTTGGTAATTTATCGGTCTCGCATTGCACTTTGCGGGATTAGATTCAGACCCGTGACATTTGAGTCCGAACTATAGCATGAAGCCCAAGGGTGCATCTACACTATTTTGTATAAATAGTGAAATAAATGTGAAAATGTGAAATTGGTTTGGAAATTATGAATTGGGGAAAGTTGTGATTAAATGGTGTAGCTGGATTGATAAATCACTCACCTATGGAAAAGTTGATAAATTATCTGTTTGGTAGATTTATTTATCAATTTAGAAATAACTGTTTTGGGCTATCGGTGGAGGATAGCCATGATTGTTGTAGAAACTATATGATGATTAGGTGAATTAAAACTAATCAATCGGATTGTGTCATTGAATATGATGGTTGGATTAAACCATTGAATATGTGTTTTAATTGGTCATTGTATATGACAACATGTTTAAATACATTGCATATGTGTATTGTTTGGGAGGAGAGGGGAAGGTCCTGAAATGAGCACCCTCGCTCGCCCGATCAAAGGATCGGCCTCTACTAAACATGATATGTTGTTTTTGAAGACACACGTGTTCTTATTCAGATTATTAGCTAACTTACTATGTGATGTGCACATCATACAAGTATAGACTAAATCACTTAATTTGGAACAAAACATCTCATGTTTGTTTTTCGAAAATGGTTTGAAGATGTTACTCGCAAATAGGCTAAAACGCGGATTTGCCACCCTCAAGTGGGCTTAAAACATGATTTGCCACTCTCAAGTGAGCTTAAAATGCACATTTTGATGAATTGTTCCAATTGAAGCAATGAATCCTTCATCCACAGGCAGTCATGCAGTTATAGCAGTTAAGCAAATAGCCTCATGGCAAGCATGCTAACATGGCAACATACACATCTCATGCAGTATGCTAAAGCGTAAACGCTCACAGTGTACTTTGAGCCAAAACAATAACCAGTTAGAAATTAATGCATGATCCTAACTATGTTAAGTGCCTAATGCAACACATGCAAAATGCAACTAAATGGGCTCAGCTATCTAAGATGGCATATGAATGCAACATTTGATACATGTATTCAAAGAAGTGTATTGAAATACAATGCGGTTTGAATGATGTGCCGAGCCCGGTGCATGCAAGACAAATGAATGATGCAAACATGCAAAGTATAAGGTATGCTAATTGAAATATGCCCTAAACTAACCATTAAAAGAGGATAAGTAAAAGGGAGAAAGTCGTAGGGTTGGAAGACATTCACACACACACACACACACTTATTACAACATTTTCCCTCTCGAAGGAGGGTCCGAATGAATAAGCTAAGCTAAGCTAAGCCACTTATTACAAACCAACTAATTAACTAACTCTAGCTAATTAATCACAAACCGAATTGAAACTAGCTATTCTAAGCTAATTAGAATATTACAAAGACAAATTGAATTAGCTAAACACATTAACTAATTAAGTACAAAACAGGTAAATTAGCTAGCTAAGTAAAGCAGTAAAATGGCCTCGAGGGGAGGGAGACATGCATGCCCGGTTTGCTTCGTCCGAAAATGCACTGCTTTGCCATGAGTTGCCTCTGTTTGCACTCGCGGTGACCTCAGAGCATTAAACACACTTTCAGGTTGCATCTGTCCCAAAACAGGAGCCTTTTTGGAAAATTTTGCTGCAGGTGGTTGGCCGGCCACTTTAACAGGTCGGCAGGCTAGTGCAAGTGGTCGGCAGGCCAGTGCAAGTGGCCAGTCAGCCACTTTCCTTTCCAGAATACCAACTTTGCTGCAACAGAGATCAACAAAGGCACAACAATGCATTTACAAGGAAATGTGTGTGCAACTACTCTCCTTATCATTTCTCAAGCTCAAAGGAGCGTAGTACTCGACTCTCTAGCCACCAATCTCGCATCTCAACGCACGATGGCCAAAGAGCCAAGCTCGCACAATGTTAGTGAATGCAAAAACAAGACTCGAAGAGCCTCCACCCTATCATGCGTGATCAAGGGTGTCGGCGACCGAGAAACGCAACACGTTTCATCACTTTCAGTATGAAACGTGCCACATTCCTCGTGTTTGGATTAACGTCTGATCCAAACACAATGCGATGCAAACAACATGCTTATCTTTCAATGCTAAAGTGGCATGCACAAGACTCTAAGACCACGGCCTCATCATGAGTGATCAAAAGCAATGGAGACAAAGGGGATTGGCTCACTTTCATCACTTCGAGTATGAAGTGGACCAATCCACCTTGTGTTCAACATAACGTCCGGTTGAACACGATGCAATGTAAACAACATATGTAATGCATGAGACCCAATCATGTAAGCAATGCATGCAAGACATGTTAAAGAGGGCCAAGAGCACTAAGGCAAGTGAAGAACATTACACATGAGGCATGCACTACCAAGCATAAATGACCAAACCAACCCCGGACAGAGGTTAAACATGCCAAAACAGTGGCCTAATCATGTTGAAACTTAAGCTCAAAAAGCAAGAGAAGCATGCACACATGTTGACCTATAAGAAAGGCGTGAAGCTTAACTTTCAAACACATTGAAAGAGTGACATATATGGGGGCATGGCAAAGGTACAAGCACTGAAATCATATGCCAAATGATGACATATCATGCTAACAACACAAGTATAGCATGTTAGGGTCCTTAAGCATTGAAACTAGTGAAGGACACAACACAAGGACCATGCAATACAATGCTCAATGGACCCAACCAGCCCTAAACAGACCTCATGCATGCCAAGATAGTGGCCAAAATGATCTGAAATGATAGCATGAAAGGAAAGATAATGATGCTCATGCATTGACTCATCAACAAGGCATAAGGGTACAACTCTTATACACAATTAAAGAGTGATAAACATGAGAGTTTAACAAGGCTATATGCTCTGAAATTATGTGTTTAATGATGCCATATCACATAAACATCACAAATAAGGCAAGCTAGAAGGCCTAAGGCACAAGGCTAATGAAGGGCACTACATAAGAGGCATGCAATACATGGCACAAATGACCAAACCAGCCATGGGCAGAGCTCAATTAGGCCAAAACAAAGACCAAAACATGCTGAAATGGTAGCCCAAAAGCCTAGACAAGCGTGCATACATATTGGCTCATAAACGAGGCATAAGGCACAACTCACAAAAGCTATGAAAGAGTGGAGTATGTGAGAGTGTGACTATGCTATACACACTGAAATCATGTGAGAAATGAGGCTAAGGCAAGCAATCACCACAAGTAAAGCACGCAAGAGGCTTTGAAACTCAAAGCTAGTCAAGGCCCTTACACTACAACCATACAAGGCGAGTCTCACATGGCCAAAACCATTCAAAACAGAGCTAAGGCATACTAAAATAATGCCAAAAACATACTGAGCTAGAGCTAACATAAGCTAGAATGAGAGGCATAAAGCATGATGCATGTTAGGCCAACAAGTAGGATTGCACTACAAGTGTAAGATGCAAGTAACCAATGATCAAGCCAACCCAAAACGGAGTTATGGCAGGTCCAAAAAGTCACGAAAACATGTTGGTGTAGAGCATACACATGCTAGATCAATAGGCTAAAACACCAAACATGCTAGGCTAGTGAGCAAGAATGCACTATAAGTGCAAAAACCAAGCAAGAGGTGACCTCACCAACCAAAATCAGAGCTAAAGCATGCTAAAAATAGAGTAAAAGCATGTGAGAGCATAGCCAAAATAAGCTAGAATGATGAGCCAAAATAGCAAGCATGCAAGGCTAAATAGCAAGATTACACTACAAGTGTAAGAAACATGCATGAGGTGACTCAACCAAGCCAAAATAGAGTTATGCCATGCTGAAATAAGGCTAAAAATAAGTTGAGAACAAGCCAACACATACCAGAATAAAGGACCAAAGCATTAAGCCTACAAGGCTAATTTGTAAGAATTACACTACAAGTGTAAGAAGCAATCAACCAATGGCCAAACAAACCAAAAACAGAGCTATGACAGGTCCAACAAGTTAAAAAAACATGCTTCAGCTAGGTCAGAAAAGAGTAAAAGAACATGCTCAAGTATGAGGCCAACAAGGCATACAAGCAAGACAAAAGGAGAGGGGGACTCTCCTAGTTTGGGCCACAAAATCAAGTTTCCACCACTGAAATTCCTCTAAGTTTCAGTGGTAGAAAGGCCATGCAGAGGCTAAAACAAAAGCTTCAAATGATGGCTCAAAAGCTTAGCAAATAAGGCATACAAGGGGATGAAACACCCCTAACTCCCACAAAGCCTTAAACAACCATCTTTAACACTTAAAAACAATTTTTTTTTTTTTTTTTGTAGTTGACAACTAGGCCAAAATAAGCATGCAAAGGTGGATTAAACTAGCATACAACAAACAAGCTTAAGAGGAGAAGAAGCTTACCCTTGTAGCACAGCAATAAGGCAGCAACTTCAGCAACAATTCTGGACCAAAACCAATGCGAAGACCTCAAAATAAGCTCCAAGGTACTTCAGCTCCAAAGTGATGGTATTTGACTATGTGGTTGTGTGCAAAAGTGTGAAGAAATAACACTTCTAAGCACAATAACACAATAGAGAGAGAGAGAGAGAGAGAGAGAGAGAGAGACTTCTAGAGAGAGGGGATATTTTTAGCTCTAAAAAATCTGAACCCCTCTCAAGGGGGAAGAGGCTCCCCTTATATAGGCCAAGCAAGCCAAAAGACTTGCTCAATCCCTCCATACACGTGTATGGAGGATGAGTTCAGTGAGCCACAGCTGGCTCAAAAGATCTACAAATATCTAAAAAAGAGAAAAAGTGGTTGCCGGCCAGTTAAGTGGCCGGTCGGCCACTTCCCCTAGCCAGCCGGCCACTTAAAGTGGCCTACAAGGGAGAAAAGTGGCCGGCAAGGCCCTCCTCTCCCCAAGGCAAGAGGCAACAAGGGTTGGCACAAAAAACAGGGCCAAAACACAAAAAGTTAAGAGGCTCAAAGACAAGGCACTCAGCCGAGACCTTCGGGCGCTCGAAACAAGCACAAACATACGCAATCATCTCGTGCACAAACGATGATGTCTGAGTCTTAAGGTCAGTCAAAAATGGGGTGTCTACAGTTGCCCCTCTTTGACAGAACTCAGAAGTCATGAAATGACGGGAGTGAATGTCAAAGCCCAGAGACGACCCATTTTTGACAAGGCCGAAGACTTAGACAAACATGCAAGATAACAAAATAGGTGCGCCTGCAGGTAGGGGCAAAATGGAAATGACATACACAATGCATAACATAACTTATGATTATGCAAAGAGAGCTGTAAAATAGCATCTAGATGCAAATGTTATGCAAAGACATGCTACAACAAACTCATACATAAGCAAGTAAGTAAACACACCACATGCGGGAATTACAGACTGAACTACATTTCATACAGAAAGGATGTAAGAAAATTATGCAATCTTAACTATGGCTCACGCAAGAAATACTAAAAGCGACTACCGGGAATATCCAGAGTCTCAAACGAAACAACTCCTAGCGTAACCTATGCGAGAAAGAAGGGAAACGCCTCTCAGCGTATCACATGCTGGAGAGGAAAACACCACCTCTTAGCGTATCACACGCTAGAGAGGGAAAAACCACCTCTCAGCGTATCACAAGCCAGAGAGGAAACACCACCTATTAGCGTATCACACGCTGGAGAGGAAAAGACCACCTCTCAGTGTATCACATGTTGGAGAAGGAAACACCACCTCTCAGCGTATCACACGCTAGAGAGGAAAAGACCACCTCTCAGCGTATCACACGCAAGAAAAGGAAAACACCACCTCTCAGCGTATCACACGCTGGAGAGGGTAAGACCACCTCTTAGTGTATCACACACGAGAGAGGAAAAGGCAACACCTCTCAGCGTATCACACGCGAGAGAGGAAAAGACATTACCTCTCAGCGTATCACATGTGAGAGAGGAAAAGACCACCAACAACGGACATATGACCCAAATGCTGATAATAAGGTATTAATGTAGACATCGAGCATACCCGAATGTCTCTAACCAACGAGAAACAACTCAAAGGACAGGAAAAATCTCACCTGGAATTCCTCAGAATGAACCGCACATACAATATTGTCTGGTTGCATTAGCTTCAAATGAACCGTACATACAATATCGTGCCTGCACAAAAGAAAAAATTTGACAAGTACAATATAGTAGAAACACATGTTTAGCGTTACATCAAGACGCAATTCTAATAAGAGATAAATGCGTGCATATATAATGCGCAAATGAAAAGGTGAATAACAATGCAAGTGGAGACGTGCATAACAATGCAAGTAGAATGGCGCATAACAATGCGAGTGAAAAGTGCATAGCAATGCAAGTGTACAGAATAATCAATGCATATTCAATGCAATATGCTTAATGAAGAAATGCACGTCTTGGTAAGACCGATTTAGTTGTGACCTCCGATTTACCTCTCGGAGGAGTATAAGCATTGGAACACGTTCTGAATGCTCTTAACCAAAGAGGGCCTAACACACCACGCGCGCGAGGAGAAAAAACAACAATGCCTATGACAAATGAGATTAAATGCAATAGATACACAGAGTGAACATGTGCGATAGATACACAAAGGTGAACGTACGATAGATACACAAAGTGAGCAAAGTGTGATACATACACCAAGTGAGCAAGCATGTGTGATAGATACACCAAGCGAACGTGTGATAGATACACAAAGTGAGCAAAGTGTGATAGATACACTAAGTGAGCAACCATGTGCGATAGATACACTAAGCGTAATCAATCTTAAATGGAACTTCTCCGAATGAACCGCATATACAATAATGTGTATGTATAAGAAAGAAACTCGATAGGCACAATGCAGATACAATGTATGTCTCATGCGAGACGAATGATCATAATACGATGTTTAAGGCATGCTCCATGCACAACATGCAAGAGATGAAACAGAAGCATACTCTATGCAAAAGGATCAACGACGTACATCCAATGTAACGTATATATTCTATGTGACAACAAGAACAAGTATAGTACAAGATGCATTTATGCACTATGTGTGATGATATGATACATGTTACAAGCAATGTAGAGCATGATGCCTAGGGAATGCAATAAACAAACAAAGCGGCGCTTTAGAAAGCACCTCATGGGGTGAGTGGCGATGAACCGTTCTACTCTGACGAGGATCTCCCCTTGTGTTCTTCGAACACTCACCTTCAACTCATAATACAAAGGTCCTGAAATCCTGACAAGGAACGACATCTGCATGTAGAAGCCACAGATGCCGCTTTTCTTCCTGATCATATTCACAACTTTCCCTATTCTCCAACGGGGTGACAAACTAGGTTGGTTCAGTATCCATAATTGAGGCGCATACACGCTACCTCAACCTATGGGGCTACCGTACAGATTTCAAGTCGATGATACACCCCTAGGTATTTAAACCAGACTTTAGTCTCAAAAATCCCAAACCTTTGCGTTCTAGGCATCAGTCATTCAAACTCTAGTTTCCACCATCGCAGTTGGTCTCCTAGGAACTCATTCTCTGGCAGTGACTGGTTTTCGGGGGGAGCACTTCTGATCGCCGTTCTGGCTTTGAAGCAGGCTTGAGCTTGAGCTTGAGGTAAAGGCACACTCATACTTCGGAGCATTGAGAAGACCTGAGGAGGTGCATCCGAAATGCAATCTTGGAACTTTCTAAAGTTGAAACAAACTCAGATGCTCCGATTTTTCCTTTTGTCTTTTGCCTGGCAATCCGGAACCTATATAGCTTCAGATAGGTCCTGGTTCTACTGTTTTCACATGACCTAGGTTGAACCCTGCAGTTTTATGAAAGAAAGAATCTTGTTTTGGACCTATGTGGAGAATGGCACAGCACTCTGAGCACAAACCGATTTATTTTGAAATTGAAAAATGAGTTCTCGACTGGGTATTGAGCCTACGACTGACCACAGTCAAAATGACTCAACAAAGGGAAAAACAAGGTAAAAACAACACAAACACACTATTGACATTTGAAATGACTCAAAGCAAGAATCGAGACAAACTAAACAACACACACGACACTCAGACGTATTCCAAAGCCGAGAGACCTCTCGGTTCACGAGGAGCCTGTTTCTTCTGGTATTGTTTCCTGCCCTTTCTTATTTGTGATTCTCACATCACTCTGGCACTCAATCTCTTGTTTTCTGAAAAAGTCATTTTCTCACTTTTTCTCTCAACGCACATCTCTCTATTCTTTAATCTCTCTGATTTTTTTTTTATCTCTTCCCTAGGTGGTTGATGGATAAACAGGAAGTTGTGGGCTCTTGCCCCTAGTATTCAACTAGATTCTCCTTTCTCTGCTCACAACAGTGAGCTTTCCCACAGAGGGATTGCGGTGCAACTAGATGCGCAGCGAATCTGCAATTGACATCGGTTAACGATACCCTTGGCTTAGCCTGGCCGAGATGAATTACAACATATGTCTCACCGGCTAGGTATTCAATTGATTAGCATTTTCTACATCCCCATTCCAGGTCAGATGCCAATTTTGGTGTGATCGTCTGGATGAAGGAACTGAACATCCCGCCCTAGCTCGTGCTTCGCACTTGGCTTGATACCTCGCTGCTTGGAGGATGTGAGAGCTTTCATTCCTTTGCTGTTAGCTTCAGTTGCGCCCTTTCTGGCGAGTAAGGTGCCCTTTTCGGCAAGTATGGTGCCCTTTCTGGCAAGAATGCTGACAACGGGAAAAAGACAGGAAGCCTGACTCAACTGTGCCCCTAGTTCATCATTTTGACCATTTTTTGTTTTTGAGCTTCTGCTAAAACAATTTTAATCAATATGAGAGTTAGACTAACATGCTTGTTCGATTTTCTGATTTGAAATCATGTAAGTCAGGGTATGAGCACTGAAATTTTTTCTTTTTTTGGGTCCAAGAAATGGTCCAGTTTTGGAAAAAATGGAATAATTTTTGAGAGAATTAGTCAACCTCAGTAGAAATCCCCAAAAACTATTTTTGCAAATGGCCACTGCTTGTCCAACATGGAATTAACTCTTGAGATGCACAATCTCAGATCCAAAAACAATGGAATTGCCCCTTGCCTGAATAGCATTGCGCTGCAATGGAAAATTGCCCCTTGTTTGAATAGCATCGCAGCACACTGTACGGCAACGGAAAGTTGCCCCTTGTTTGAATATCACCGCAGCACACTGTAAGCAGTTCTCATAGTGAAGATCACAACCGAACTCTTGGATACAGAAATGACAAAGATGACCCGTTCAATCTCATGGACAGGACAATTGAATTTGAAGTGTTTTACGGCTGGACTTCAGAATGAAGTTACCTACGTATCCCAAAGATGGGAATCAAGCCTAACGTAGTTCTAGGTTAAGGTACACTCGGGTATTTAACCTCTCATTTTGCGCTCTAACTTTTTCCAAGGCCGCCCTTTTTGGGTTTTCAACCTTGCGAGCTATGTATTTCTTTTCTTTTTCTTTTGATTCTTTTCTTTTCTTTTCTTCTTTCATTTTCTTCATTTTTTGTTCTTTTTTCATTTGCTCTAACTTTTGCCTGGGTCGCCCTTCCGGGTTTTCGGCCCAGCGAGCCTTTCAAGGGTAAAAGTTTAACTTGACCATGTTGATCGGTTTTGGGATCTCGAAGCCATTTGAATCTAGGAGAACGGCTGCCGTTCGCTGATGATGTAGAAGTTCATCCAATGGGGGCTAAAGTTGCCCCTAGTGTTGTGGATAAGAACTTGATTGTCTTTCAAAACTTCTTCTTCCAATTGCTGGAATTTGCCTTTCTTGCCAGTCTTGGTTTGCGGAATGACCCATTTTTTGAATCTTTGAGCACATTTGACATTTTTTCCCCTAGTTCAAGGGATGCTTTTGATCTAGCTTTGCAAGCTTCGTTTGATAACAACTGATCTTCTTGATCTGACCTTTTTGCCCCTAGTTCAAGGGATGCTTCTGATCCGGCCATACAAGCCTTAAACTGTGGTTGACCATTGAACATTCTGACTCCAAGTTCAAGGTTTGAAAGTAAAGGGGTCGAGTCTCGAGGCCAAGAGTGATCCTACTCAACCCTATGCTGCACAATCTCAAGAGCGATTCCACGCATGTGTTCACAGGACCACGCAAAACATTTTTTAAAATCTTTTAAGAAAGCGACTAGTCGTTCACACTGAAGACAATGTAGAACCAATCTAGATCAAGCCAGGATCCTTCTTAGTACTCACATTAACAAGCCTAATCTCATTCATTAAGGGCGTAGCATGCCTCTCTTTCTCTCAATTTGATCAAATTTTTACAAATCCCGAGGAATTCCTCCTTCTTTGTTTTCATCACAGTGTTTGAAAAGTTTTGAAAAACTTAGGTCGATGCAATGATTTCTAGACACAGAAAAGTAGGTGAAAAGCATTGCCGTTTCATTTAGATCTTTTGGCACAACTGGCTTCATGGCATAAACAAACTCAAAAGAAATTGTGAAAATCACTGTTGTTTTATTCAGAACTTCTGGCCCAACTGGCCCAATGGCAGAGACAGATGCAAAAGAAAAAGTGTAAAAGACAAACACAAAACAAGAAAGTGATGTCTGAGGTAACACCCCCGAAATCACCTACTCTAACAAAACAGGACTGACTCGATACAACAAGACAGACCCGACTGACTTAGCACAAAAAGACTGACTCAATACAACACAACAAGACTGACCCAATACCCAAGTCAGAAAGTAAAATAAACAGTATTCGCAAATGCTCAAAACAGTGCATGCCATCCGCCACATTTGGAGTAAATTGAGCGCCATCCGTAGGTGGTTCATCGCCCGATCACATAGTCACATTATCCCCCAAGTTCATTGGTCCAGTGCCGATAGACTTTGCATGACCTGGTGCGACGATGACCTCGTTGTCAAACAAATCTTGAATTTTATGGCGAAGGCGAAAACACATGTCAGTGTCATGGCCGACTTGTTGATGAAAAGCATAGCACTTGGCTGGGTTGTGGGAGAGAGGAAGTTTATTCGATAATGGCCGCAGCTCCAAGGGCTTCAGATGCCCCTTTCTGATCAGGACCCTCAGGGCCACTGACAGAGACATGTACAGTGGGGTGAACACCCATTGGCCCCGAGATGGGGATTTAGCAGGTTGTGAGCTAGTTGTGTTGAATGAATCGGCGAAAGGGTCAGCAGGTGTTGACTAGGTTTGCTGATCACTTCTGAGAGTAGGATTGGAGCTGAAAGGGGTGTTTCTGGTACGACATCCCTGGTCTCAGCTTGCCCCTTGATTCAGATTGCCCCCAACTTGAGTGGTGAAAGTGTCATCCACAATCTTTGCAACAACTGCAATCACTTGCTGTTTGTTCAGCCCTTCGGCTTTCAAAGACTCAACAGCCCACTGAAGGTTTTCATGGGGACTAATGCCTGCCCCGATCTTGTTCTTACCACTTGCCTCCACTTTACGAAGGGATTGAGTCACTATATCAAAGCGAAGCCCAGTTGTTGTCGACACACCAACACCCAGATCTGAGATGGCTTCAGGTTGGCTGTAGACGCACCCGTGGGCCTCATGCTACAGTTCGGACTCGATTTGTGTCACGGTTCTTAATCTGAACCAAAGAGTCCAAATCTGGCAAATCGTTTTGAGAAACAGATTTTTGAAAAAGTAGTGCCAAACATGGACTGCTTTGCCAGATACAGAGTCGCCACCTAAATATTTTAAAATGGGGGAATTTAGGAAACCCTGACTCGGTGCCGAAGGCCACATGTCCGTCATCACCGGAGTTGTCTCGGCTCGGGAGCTTGGGTACGATCGGGGAAGGTCAGCTATGAGCACCCCCTTTCGCCCAGTCCGAAGACCGGCCTCTACTAACCATGATATCCGATTTTGAAAACGCTATGTGTTCTTAAACCAATTATTAGCCTAGAATTACTATGTTATGCGCGCACAAAACAGTGCGATGACCAGTGTGACACGCACGCCACACGGAATGTAAACGGGCTTAAATGCGCAACAACGCACGTATTCCGGAATGCATGACAATGCATGGAATGGAAATGCAATGATGATGCATGAGAAATGTGCACGACAATGCAAAGGGGTGCGTGTTGCGACGCTTGTAATACGTGCATAACAATGCAAATGTGTGGCGCACAACA
>NW_021024633.1:174932-185621 GCF_004153795.1 Camellia sinensis | reverse complement strand
TAAACAGTCATGAGGGCCTAAAAAAAGAAATTTTTTGTATTATACACTAAGCTCAAAAATGATTTTAAGATAGGTAAAAATACAATGCAAGATTGGGGTAAAAAGGGGTAAGATTCTCACCCTTGAAGACCTCTTCAACAATGATGCTCCAATGGCCCTCCTTGGCTTGAATCCAACACCAAACACCAAAATCAGCCCCTTAGAACCTCAGGAGCCAAAGGAAGGTGAAACACTATGTGTTTGTGTGCAATAGTAAGACACAAAGCACCTAGTGAACAAATGAGAGTGAAAGAGAGATAGAAAATGTATCTAACTCAAACCCTAGAACAAGAGCTCAACAATGGCTGTTTTTTGCTCCCAAAATATCTCTCTCTCTAACCTAAGTCCTCTCTTTTTTTTTTGTCAAGAGAGGGCCTCTCTATATCTCTTGTAAAGCTTACAAGACAAGCTTTACAAGAGGGAGATCCCTCCATACACCAAAGCAAGACAGTTGTCTAAAAATATCTGCAAAAGCAGATGAACAGCAATCGACCGGCAAAAAATGCCATCTTGGCCAAAAATAGTGCCGATCGGCACAACAAAGTGCTGACCGGCAACAAATAGTGCCGGCCGGCAATAAAAATTGCCGGTGGCAGCAAACACCAGCCGGTGGCCTCTAGCCACTGCCGGTGGTGGGTGGGGATGGTCTACAAGCCCTACCCTGCCTGTCAAAGGCAAGATGCAAGTGTTTGGTGCAAAACCAGACACTGAATGGTCAAGTTCGGAGATCCTGAGGCAAGGCGCGCGAGCCGAGGCCTCCGGGAACTCCAAACGAACACAAACATGGATAATCACTGAGTGTTCAAATGGTGACGTCCAAGTCTTGAGGACGGTCAAAAATGGGGTGTCTACATTGGCCCTTTTCAATTGCCGCTTGCCCCAAGATCAAGGAGCCTTTTGGGTTGAAACTTCTGGCCTGTGATGTGGTCGATAATGGAGCCAAAATTCCAAAGGCTAAATCTGCAACAGTTTTTTACAATCTTCAATCATGCTCACCAACTCAACAGTAGTGGGTTCACGGGTTTGAGATGATTGGGGTTCAGGTGTATCCATCATGCATAAGTCCATGCTGACTGGAACGAACACCTCAGGCTTGGGTAAATAGACTGGGGTGATGTATATACTGGGGTCAAACAAGTTGGCCGTTGTCTGGATGAAGTTTACCTGCCTAGATGGAGGGTTTTGATTGACATTTGTTTTTTCTGGAGGTTCTATTTCCTTGTTGTCAATGAGATCTTGAATCTCATGACCGTTGATCTGGGGATTGTTTGAACTGGTGATCTGTTCCTGACTGGCCTTTTTTGCTTTGCCTCTGGCGAAGGAAACACTGGTTGCTCTTGGAACTGAATCTCTGACCTGACAAAGTCTATCAACACAAGTCCAATGCACCCGGGGGATATCAGAGCCTTCTAGAGCTATAGTTCCAAGACTACCTAGAAAAAGAGAAAACAGACAGCATCTCAGCCTGATTTCACCAAAACAGATATGTGCACAGCTGAATGACTGCACTCTTTACTAAATTCTGCCCAAAATTCTGCCTGTAACTGATACCCTCAAGCTGATACTTAGACTAGTAACTGATACATACATCTTGTAGAGACACACCCTAACAGCACATATCAAGCAAGTGAGAGCCAAAAGCACCCCTATGGTGGGGTAGGGTTTCCCTATCCTAGTTTCGTCAGGAGCTAGGGTTTCACTACGCACGCTTGCAGTTTCAAACAACCTACATTTGGGTAAACAACTTGTCCTAGTTTGGAATGGTCTCTATGGTTTCCGATATATAACTAGGTCGAATGGTCAAATCGGGTGCCTCGGCATCACCGAGGTTTGTGTTCCCATCGTGGCAGAGCCCGTAACCGGTCAGCCTTGTGGCACGTTTTTTCCAAGCAAGCCTCCGGCAAACCGTTTAGGAATAGCAGATGGCAAACACCGTGACTTAGGCGCACCTATGCAAATGTAATGCAAAGAAACACATAAGTGTAGACAACACAACATATCATGATGTTCGAGTCAAGTTCTCTAAATCCCCAGCAGAGTCACCAGAAACTGTAGACTGCCCGAACTCGCTCCGCACGCCCCTCTTTTCGGAGAGGGCGCGAATTGTGTTCTAGCTACTACAGTTCGGACTCCAATCACGGTTTTGAATCTAATCTCACAAAGTGCAATATAAGATTAATAAATCACCAAAGATTCTAAATCTGGCAAATCGTTTGGGAAAATTGATTTTAATCAAAAAGCGCCAAACATGGACTACTTTGGCAAATTTCAGAGTCGCCACCTAAATGTTTTATTTTGGAAAATTTAAGAAATCCTGACTCATGCCTAAGGCCACGTGTCTGTCATCACCAAAGTTTCCTCGACTCGGGAACTTGGGTACAAGAGGGGAAGGTCCTGAAATGAGCACCCCCGCTCGCCCGATCAAAGGATCGGCCTCTACTAAACATGATATGTTGTTTCTGAAAACACATGTGTTCTTATTCAGATTATTAGCTAACTTACTATGTGATGCGCACATCATACAAGTATAGACTAAATCACTCAATTTGGAACAAACCATCTCATGTTTGTTTTTCGAAAATGGTTTGAAGATACTACTCGCAAGTAGGCTAAAACGCGGATTTGCCACCCTCAAGTGGGCTTAAAACATGATTTGCCACTCTCAAGTGGGCTTAAAACGCACATTTTGATGAATTGTTCCAATTTGAGCAATGAAGCCTTCATCCACAGGCAGTCATGCAGTTATAGCAGTTAAGCAAATAGCCTCATGGCAAGCATGCTAACATGGCAACATACACATCTCATGCAGTATGCTAAAGCGTAAACACTCGCAGTGTACTCTGAGTCAAAACAACAACTAGTTAGAAATCAATGCATGATCCTAACCATGTTAAGTGCCTAATGCAACACATGCAAAATGCAGCTAAATGGGCTCAGCTATCTAAGATGGCATATGAATGCAACATTTGATACATGTATTCAAAGAAGTGTATTGAAATACAATGCAGTTTGAATGATGCGCTGAGCCCGGTGCATACAAGACAAATGAATGATGCAAACATGCAAAGCATAAGGTATGCTAATTGAAATATGCCCTAAACTAACCATCAAAACCGGATAAGTAAAAGGGAGGAAGACATGGGGTTAGAAGACATTCACACACACGCACACTTATTACAACATTTTCCCTCTCGAAGGAGGGTCCGAATGAATAAGCTAAGCTAGGCTAAGCTACTTATTACAAACCAACTAATTAACTAACTCTAGCTAATTAATTACAAACCGAATTGAAACTAGCTAATCAAAGCTAATTAGAATATTAAAAAGAAAAATTGAATTAGCTAAACATATTAACTAATTAAGTACAAAACTGGTAAATTAACTAGCTAAGTAAAGCAGCAAAATGGCCTCGAGGGGAGGGAGACATGCATGCCCGGTTTGCTTCGCCTGAAAATGCACTGTTTTGCCATGAGTTGCCTCTGTTTGCACTCACGGTGACCTCAGAACACTAAACACACTTTCAGGTTGCATCTACCCCAAAACAGGAGCATTTTGGAAAATTTTACTGCAGATGGCCGGCCGGCCACTTTAACTGGTTGGCAGGCTAGTGCAAATGGTCGACAGGCTAGTGCAAGTGGCCGGCCGGCCACTTTCCTTTCCAGAATCCCAACTTTGCTGCAACAGAGATCAGCAAAGGCACAATAATGCATTTACAAGGAAATGTGTGTGCAACTACTCACCTTATCATTTCTCAAGCTCAAAGGAGCATAGTACTCGACTCTCTAGCCACCAATCACACATCTCAATGAACGATGGCCAAAGAGCCAAGCTCGCACAATGTTAGTGAATGCACAAACAAGACTTGAAGAGACTCCACCCTATCATGCGTGATCAAGGGTGTCGGCGACCGAGAAACGCAACACGTTTCATCACTTTCAGTATGAAACGTGCCACATTTCTCGTGTTTGGATTAACGTCCGATCTAAACACAATGCGATGCAAACAACATGCTTATCTTTCAATGCTAAAGTGGCATGCACCAGACTCTAAGACCACGGCCTCATCATGAGTGATCAAAAGCAATGGAGACAATGGGGATTGCCTCACTTTCATCACTTCGAGTATGAAGTGGACCAATCCACCTTGTGTTCAACATAACGTCTGGTTGAACACGATGCAATGTAAACAACATATGTAATGCATGAGACTCAATCATGTAAGCAATGCATGCAAGACATGTTAAGGAGGGCCAAGAGCACTAAGGCAAGTGAAGAACATTATACATGAGGCATGCACTACCAAGCATAAATGACCAAACCAACCCCGGACAGAGGTTAAACATGCCAAAACAGTGGCCTAATCATGTTGAAACTTAAGCTTAAAAAGCAAGAGAAGCATGCAGACATGTTGGCCTATAAGAAAGGCGTGAAGCTTAACTTTCAAACACATTGAAAGAGTGACATCTATGGGAGCATGGTAGAGGTACAAGCACTGAAATCATATGCCAAACGATGACATATCTTGCAAATAACACAAGTATAGCATGTTAGGGTCCTTAAGCATTGA
Organism: Camellia sinensis; assembly: GCF_004153795.1. NCBI lineage: Eukaryota > Viridiplantae > Streptophyta > Magnoliopsida > Ericales > Theaceae > Camellia > Camellia sinensis. The sequence continues at coordinate 181,016 of NW_021024633.1, read as the reverse complement.
AACTAGTGAGGGACACAACACAAGGACCATGCAATACAATGCTCAATGGACCAAACCAGCCTTAAATAGACCTCATGCATGCCAAGATAGTGGCCAAAATGATCTGAAATGATAGCATGAAAGGCAAGATAATGATGCTCATGCATTGACTCATCAACAAGGCATAAGGGTACAACTCTTAAACACAATTAAAGAGTGATAAACATGAGAGTTTAACAAGGCTATATGCTCTGAAATTATGTGTTTAGTGATGCCATATCACATAAACATCACAAATAAGGCAAGCTAGAACGCCTAAGGCATAAGGCTAGTGAAGGGCATTACACAAGAGGCATGCAATACATGGCGCAAATGACTAAACCAGCTATGGACAGAGCTCAATTAGGCCAAAACAAAGACCAAAACATGCTGAAATGGTAGCCCAAAAGCCTAGACAAGCGTGCATACGTATTGGCTCATAAACGAGGCACGAGGCACAAGGCACAACTCACAAAAGCTATGAAAGAGTGGAAAGTTGTCCTGTAATGCCCTCAAAATATTATACAAATCAACTATTCATAAGGTCTAGAGACATAATAGAAATGTTATACTTTCATTCATCAGAGTTAATATTACAAAAGATATCACATGCATTACACTTTCATAAATATCCATATTGAAACCATAGCATGTAACTCTTGTTTAGAACAACAAAATAAATGCCCTAAGGGCTTACATCTTTCTAGGCAATCACTTGGTTACAACAAAAGAGAGAGTTAGAAGCTCTTTACAGTTAAGGCCCTCGGCTTAAAAGAATACATATAAACACAAAAATGAAATCACAAAAGTAGAGCCTTTAGCCTCTAAGCCTCCCATGCTATGTCCTTGGAGATGGCATGTCACCTGTACTTGAAAATGGTTTCCCAAGTAGGGTGAGCCAAAGCCCAGTAGAGATATGGTAAACCATACATGAGAATTAACTAAAATATTAGCATCAGATAAATGTGCAACATTCTTAACCAACACATATTCTTTTCAAGGTCATTCAATATAGATAACCAATATCTCAATTCATTTCCATTCTACGATTTCGGGTAAATCAATTAGCCAAATTCATTATTATCCAGCAACCAATATGAGACTACAACTTAGTGGTTCACAATTCAATACATTCATCAAATCCAACACTTTTATTTCTTGCCATTTTACGGAACCACGTCTGAGGGAACCGACACCCATAAATATATAAGATTTCAGAACTTTCACCCTGGACACTCCGGCCAACTTAATTATCAATGGAGTCCATCCCCTATCTCCTCCCAAGCAATGGAGTACATCCCCTTATCTCCTACCAAACAAGGATACATATACAATGTATTCAAACACTTCGTCATATACAATGACTAATCAGAACACATATTCAATGGTTTAATCAAATCGTCATTTTCAATGACATAATTCAATTGATTAGTTTCAATCATCCTAATTCTCATGCAGTTTCTACAACAATCATAGCTGTCCTCCACCGTTAGCCCAAAACAGATATATCTAAACAGATAAATAAATCTATTAACAGATTATTTATCAAATTCCATAGGTCTGTGATTTATCAAACCACACTACACCATTTAATCCCATTTCCCCCAATTTCATAATTCCCAACCCAATTTCATTATTTACATAAATAGTTATTTCAACTCAACTTAGAGCAAAATTTCCCTTTTTTCCAAAATATCAACCCATAGGTCCAAATCTCACCACTTCAGCAATAAAGAACCTTATATACAAACCCCCAAGGTTACTTTGTAAATCAACATGAAAAACCCCCTTTAGTTTATAACCCAAACCTTAACTTTTACCAAAATCTTTCCAAACCCCACCATTTACACAAAATGACAAATATCTAGATTGAAGCTCACATTAAAGAGTAGAATATCCCTACCTCAAGCTTAGATGAGAGAGAGAAGAGAAAGCTCAAAAGTTGATGGCAACAAAACCACATTTTGCCTCGATCAAAACAAAGCCCTTGACAAGCTCTACACTTTATCTCAAAGAAGCAAGGTGAAAAGATCACTCTAGGTGAGTAGATCTAGAGATTTAAGTGAAAAAGTTTGGGTTTTAGAGGGAGAAGAGAAAAGAGAGAGATCACGGTTTAAGAGGAAAAAGAGAAGGAAAATCATGGGAGAAAAATGGTTTGTGGCTATTTATAGTAGTGAGGAAAAGCTCTAAGGTCAAATAAAATAATGGGCCCAAAAACCCCTTAGATAGAGCCCATTCGGTCCTCAAAAATCTGGAAAAAAAAAACACGCAGGGGTCGACCCTTAGACAGGACGGGGTCAACCCTATCTTCCAGCAACCAACTGTAACAACACCCGCGTGAGGCCTCGCTACAGTTCGGACTCGATTTGTGTCACGGTTCTTAATCTGAACCAAAGAGTCCAAATCCGGCAAATCGTTTTGAGAAACAGATTTTTGAAAAGAAGTGCCAAACATGGACTGCTTTGCCAGATACAGAGTCGCCACCTAAATATTTTTTATGGGGGAATTTAGGAAACCCTGACTCGGTGCCGAAGGCCACATGTCCGTCATCACCAGAGTTGCCTCGGCTCGGGAGCTAGGGTACGATTGGGGAAGGTCAGCTATGAGCACCCCCTCTCGCCCGATCCGAAGATCGGCCTCTACTAACCGTGATATCCGGTTTTGAAAACGTTATGTGTTCTTATTCCAGTTATTAGCCTAGAATTACTATGTTATGCGCACAGCAAACAAGTATAGACTAGATTGCCTAATTTGGAAATAAGCATTGCATATCCGTTTGTTTTGAAAAACACTTTGGAGCACTTAGTGCATTATCAGCTTGTTGTTATCTTTATTAACTTCTATGAGACCTCTATGAGTGAGATTTTGAATACCAATTGTTATGGAGAAATCACATTCCTCTAGTATTTTAACTGTGTAATCTTTGTCCTTTCCAACAAAGAAACTGTCACGACCCCAACCCGCCCCCATAGGTCTAGGATCGTAACCGGCCAGTAATCCGTGATTACCGAAGGCCTAACTGACAAAGCAAACAAAAGGGGATGAATATTTCTTTAATGTAAAAAAAAAACATAGAAATTAGTAATTGTATTTTGATTTTTATGTCAATACTTACCTCCTATTTGATGAGTTATTTCAAAAAAATTGTTTTGATTATAAGTCTCATCTATTATTTAATTTTGTTCAAACCTTATTTTATTTGCTAACCCTAAAGCCAAGGGAAGAGGGCTCCTCTTATAGAGAAGCCAATCTTGTAAAGCTTACTCAAGAAATTATTACAAATTACCTAATTAATTAACAAATTAACTAAGCTTAGAAAAGCAAGGAAAAGGGCCTCGGGAAGAGGGTTCGATGCGCGCGTGCTCGGGTCTTGCTCGGAAGTCCATTGCCATGCGCAAGCTGCCTCTGTTTTCCCTGCTCTGCCACTCTGAAAACTTCCAAAGTCTCAGAATTGCTTCCCTGGACATTTGGAGACACCACCGGCTGGAGGGGATTATCACCGGCTATGATTTGGTGGTCATCGGACACAAATGAAGTTATCAGCCATTGATGGATTGCCGGTCGGCACTCTGTGCAGTCGATCGGCAAAAAGTTCCTGCAGAATCTGTTTGACAGCAGCAGAGGACAAGGCTTTGCATGGCAATGCAATTCAAGCAATGTATGCACCAACCATATCCCTTATCATGTTTATGACTCAAAGGGACATGGTCCTTGGTTCTCGGACCATCAATAGCGCATTTCAATGCGTGATGGCTCAAGAGATCAAGTTGCACATTTTCTTGTCAAATGAAATGCAAACCAAATGAGCACATAAAGGCCCAACCTCTATCACTTGACTTCAAGAGGCAAGGCATGCATGTTCAATGTGATGCAACCTAAGCATGTTAGCTACTATGCAACGTGGCATAAAAGAGAGCATACAAACATGCAATGCACATTAGGTACACAAACTAAGCAACAAAGCAAACAAGCATGCCACAATTATGCAAACCATTAGAGCATGCAAGATGTAAACCAATCACGCAACATGCTAGCAACTTGACCAATGGAATGCAAGGCGAAATGCAAGTGATTTCAAGCATGTAACATGTGCAACCAAAGCATGCAAACATGGGATGATGTAACAACACTTGAATGGCATGCAAGGGATGGACTTACACTAATTGGACAGCTCTAAGTTAGGTCCAAAACAGTGGCCAAAAGCTTAAGAAAATGGGACCAAACATACATACACACATGCACATGTTAAGGCCTAACGCTTAAGCATCAAAGGACAACTTTTAAGCACACTTAAAAGGGAATAATCATGGACGCATGGCATGCATTATAAGCCTTGAAAATCATGCTATAAGAGGTGCCAAACCAACTTAAACAAGACAAACATTAGCAAGCAAATGGTCCAAGCATTTAAAGCAAGTCAACGGGGACTTAAACCATGGCTAAGCCAACCAAGCCCCACAAGGCCAAGAAGGCTTAAAACAGGTCCAAGGCAGACCTAGACCATGCAAAGGGACTGACCAAAACATGGAGCATGCAACACAAGCCTTTGACACATCAAAGGGACCATGAAATGCAAGCATATGAGCATACTAAGTGGACTAAAATGACATGGAAAATGGTCCCAACCCACTAAATCAAAGCAAGTAATGCATGGTATACACTCACACCCTTAAGGCCAACAAGCCAAAAATGCAAATGGCCTATACAATACATGCCAAAGTCGACCCAAACAACTAAGGACAGACCTTAATCATGGCAAAATAAACATGAAAACTTCACAAAGCCAAGCCTAAAACATGCTAGAACAATGGTTTGCAACCTAAGGCATGTTAAGACAACAAAGTGGCATTACAAGGCATGTATGCTAAGCATGCATGGTGTACCAAAACCAACTTAAAACAATGATATTTCATGGCAAAATAAGCATAAATAACCGCTAAGGCATGGTCAACAAGAGCCTAAGCTACGTGCTCCCTCAAGAGGCAAAAATGGTCCTTTTCAAGGATAACAAGGAGAGGGGGTGGCCCTCTCCTTCTTGGGACCTCAAGGCACCATCCTCACCTCTGAAATCCCTCAAGATTTCAGTGGTGAGGAGGCCCAAACACCAAGGTCTCGGAGCTCACCCAAAATGGCACAAAATGGAGCCTTACAAGGCTTAAGAGGGGTCAAACAACCCCAAAGCTTGAAGCAACCTTAAACAACTATTTAGAGGGCCTAAAAATAGAACTTTTTTATGTTATACACAAAGCTCAAAAACAGTTTCAAGATAGGCTAAAAAGCTATGCAAGAAAGGGGTAAAAAGAGCAAAAGTCTTACCCTTGTAGACCCTCTTCACAAATGGTGGACCAGCTGTCTCCTTAGGTCCAAACCATCTTCAAAACTCTGAAAACAATCCCCTAGAACCTCAATAGCCAAGGGAAGGTGTAATAGTAGGTGTTTGTGTACAAAACTAAGGCTTAAACCACACTAGACACACACAGGAGAGAGATATAGAGATAGGAAATATGTATCAACCCTAACCCTAATCCAAAACTCCCTCTAAAATTTTTTGTAACCCTAATGCCAAGAGAGGAGCCCTCTTCTTATAGGCAACTCCCTCTTTTAAGGCTTCCAAAACAAGCCATCCAAGAGGGAAATCCCTCCATACACGTATGGAAGGGAGCAGAGTGGGTGCCAGCTATCACAGCTGGCACAAAATATCTACTAAAAGTAGATGAACAGTGATCGGCCATTCAAAATTGCCATTTTGGAAAAATAAATGGCCGACCGGCAACAAATAGTGCCGACAGGCAATATACATTGCCGATGGCATAAAATCATTGGCCGATGGCCTCAAGCCATGGCAGGTGATGTGTGGGGGTGCCTCACAAGGCATTCCCTGCCCCTCCAAGGCAAAACACAAGTGTTTGGTGCAAAACCAGACACAACACGGTCGAGTCGAGAGATCCTGAGACGGGGCGCGCGAGCCGAGACCTCCGGGAACTCCAAACGAACACAAACAAGGGTAATCACCAAGTGTTCCAATGGTGACATCCAAGTCTTGAGGACGGTCAAAAATGGGGCGTC
>NW_021024633.1:143794-173068 GCF_004153795.1 Camellia sinensis | reverse complement strand
TGTGGGGGACATGACGATGACCCCTTATGATTTCTTGATGCTCATCGGCATCGGGGTAGGGGCTGATCTGATCCCCTTCGACACCGATATGGGTGAGTGGGACGCCGCCCAGCTGTACCTACTCGGCACTCAACCTCCCCTTGCCCGGGCAGGGTTTGTCAGGTACTCTTGGTTCGAGAGCCATTTCTGGATTCAGCCAGCCTTGGCGGAGGAGGCGCAGATGACCCCAGAGGAGGTGGATCAGTATGCGCGGGGCTTCATCATGTTCCTCTTCGGAACGACTCTTTCACCGACCGGGCGAACACCGTGCCTCTATGTCTGTTGAGCGCATTGGTGGATGTCAGGCGGATCCGCCGTTATGACTGGGGGGGCGCAGGCTTGGCCACATTGTATGGTTATATGAGCTCTTCTTCCCGCCTCAGCCGACAGCTTCTCGGCGGCTACTGGTGAGCTTGGGAGGTACATCTTCTTCCCCTTTTACATTTCTGCTTCACGTTTTCTATATTCTATACACTGCACACACCACGGTCTGCCTCTCACTGACTATATACTGCACACGCGGCACACATATACTCTGTACAATATAGTGCACATCACACGACTCTGTCATTTCTGCTTTATTCTGTATTTTGCTTTATCTGATAGTCATACTTATATCTGTTCTGCAGTTGTGAGTGTATGCCTACTTTCCCAGGCTTGCCCCAGTACCTGATGTGGAGACCCCACTCGGCGTCCCCTTTTCTCATCGCTTTGATGTGCGATGTGTGCGGAGACCACGGGAGTCTCTTATTTTCTTCCGTCGATACTTCGACACCATCACCGCCGCGGAGGTATGTTCAACTGTAAGGTTTTAGCTGTAGTTTCATGTGCATTCATCCTATATTGAGTTGTGCATTTCGACTCCTCGGCCATCATGCCTCGGTGGGCTCCGTTGCCGGCCGTGGTGAGGGATCATTACGAGGGCGCAGAGGAGACTGCCCGTTGTCGGATTCTGTTGGAGGGCCCGGTCTGTCGGGCTTGGTACCTGGGCGAGCGTTTCTTGCGTCACACCCTGGGTTTACCGGAGCAGATAGTCCCGGGTTCACCTCCTACACATATGAGGCATACAGAGGGGTTCTCCCTTGAGCAGATGAGGGACTACACCGTCAGTTGGGGTGCAGAGCATCACAGAGGCGAGGGCGACTACTCAGAGCACGTCCGGACCTACATTATGCGACCCTTGAGTGGTGGCCGTCGAGTTGAGGGAGAGAAGCCAGCGGCGCCAGCGGCTGGAGCGGGAGCGGGGGCTGGAGCAGGAGCGTCGAGGAGAGCCCGAGTTCGCGGCAGGGGTGGAGTTCAGAGAGGGCGGGGGACCAACTGGCCTGCTCTGCCCACTTTACTGACGTACAGAGGGCAGGATGGGCGACTTACCAGATCCCCTTTGCTCCTCTCCCGGCTGGTCATGAGTTAGCCGGTATCCCCGACTTGCCTCCGGTATGTATTACTTCATTTTGTATCTTGCATTGGTATTTCATTTTAGTTTATTTGATATTCCGCGGAATACTGATACATCTTGTACTCTTGCAGGCGTCCTCCGAGTACACCCGGCAGTCCGTGGAGTTGAATGCCTCTATGATGGGGATGCTACAGCAGACCTTCGACCTCCTGGCCCTCTATAGTATTCCGGTATGTCCTTCTGACGACGATCTCAAACCATTCACAAGCTGATTCATGTGATCTGATGCACGACACAACACCTGATACACTGGTCTCACAGCATCTGATACACTGCATACACTGCATTTATACACTACTCTCTGCACTGATAAACTGCTCATGGCATTCACACACTATACACTGTATTCTGCACTGATACACTACTCACGGCATTCACACACTGTACTCTGTATTCTGCACTGATACACTACACACGGCATTCACACACTACACTCAGACACTGCATTCTGTCCTGATACACTGCTCACAGTATTCTAATGTATTTGCCATTTGCGCTTTTCAGCCTCCCTTCCAGATTCCTCAGGTGGGTGGTGCTCCGGCTGGGCCCTCTATTCCTGCTTGAGGAGGGCGTGGAGACGCTGTACGTCCCCGTACCAGGGGGGGCGTGTTCATGTCGGGAGTAGCTCACGAGCGCCGACCCCTGATGATGACGATGATGATGATGACGAGTCCGAGGCAGAGGTAGAGGCCGGGTCATCTGAGGAGGTTGGAGACGACTCAGACTCCGGCTTAGATAACGATGCTGATGACGATGCCCCTGGACCTTCGTCCAGGAAGAGGGTGAGGACAGATTCTCGGGCCCGAGACTACTGATGATGATCCGGATTGCTGCTTTTTTTCTTTTTTGTACTTTTTCTTTTTCTTTTTTTTTTCTTTCTTCTCTTTGCTGGTAGTTAGATTACCTTGTACTACCGCAGGCAGATTTTTATTTTCAAAGCTATGTACTGGAAAAGGATAATGAAATGAACATACTTTTTTGCTTAAAAAGTGTTACATTTACATATCTTATGTATTGCATCGCATCACATCATGTTACACCTCAATGTGAATGGAATTGACCTGTTGTTTGAAAAATCGAGCATTTGTACTATAATGATCAGATAACCAGACAACCTCATAACAAAACAGCCTAAGCAACATACTGCTCGAACTGAACGCACAGCCCATACTCTGTTGGGGATTAGTCTGCATACAGCCCCTAACACCATTAAAGCTCAAATCATAATTCCAAGGGTCCAATTCATGTATAAAATATTCAAATATGCAAGAATACTCCCAAAACATATATTTGAAGAGAACTTTCAACCATAGTTCAAAATTCCATGGTTTAAAAAATTTCAAACCATAACTATATATATACACACATATATACATCATGTTTTGTATTTTGCAGGGACAAGCTCCTAAGCTTGAAATTATGCTCCAATTCATAAAGATTCTTACATGCATGTGTCAAATAATCCTCAATTCAATATGATCAATATGCTTCACATTCAAATATGCAAATTTATGGCTAACTCTCTCACGCTTGTACTTATTAATTTCAAATTCATTATCATCAACTCAATTCTTGTTCTTTACTACATATCTTGATTGAATTCACTTACTTACAAGTTAAAACCCATGAGTTTGAGTTCAATTACTCACCTAGGAGCTCAAATCTTCCAAATTCTACCTGGCTCATTGAATTAACCTTCTCAAATTCAAGCTTCTTGCTTAATTCCACTACTTGAAAATGCGTGACAACGCAAAGCGAGCGAGAAGCATAACAATGCTGTGAAGGCACAGACATGTAAGTGGAGCACGCGGTCTACGCAGGCAACGAAATTGATCATAAGCATGTGGTCTACGCAAGTAATGAAATTGAACATAAGAATGCGGTCTACGCAAGCAGAACATGCGGTCTACACAAGTAAAACATACGGCCTACGCAGGTAACGAATTTGAACACAGGAATGCGGTCCACGCAAGCAGAACATGCGGTCTATGCAAATAAAACATGCGGTCTATGCAAGGGAAACATGCGGTCTACGCAAGGAAAACATGCGGTCTACGCAAGGAAAACATGCGGTCTACGCAGGTAAAACATGCGGTCTACGCAAGCAAAACATGCGGTCTACGCAAGTAATGAAATTGATTGCAAACATGCGGTCTACGCAAGTAAAACATGCGGTCTACACAAGTAATGAAATTGATTGCAAACATGTGGTCTACGCAAGCAAAACATGCGGTCTACGCAAGTAACGAAATTGATTGCAAACAAAATGCAATGAGATGCGCAAAATAGTGCGATTTGAATGCATGCAAAAATGCAATGAGATGCGCAAGATAGCGCGATGCGTTTAGACAACGCGAGTGCACAAGACAGTGCGTTTGACATGTGATGCACATGGGGCAACTTTTGAGTTTCGTAAAAGCCAAAAGGATACCGAAAGGATACACCTTGCACAAATTCGAGTGCCACGCATAGAAGACACAACCCGAGGTCAAAACGGAGGTCGGTTGAGCGTCGGAAATGCACTGTTTTGCACTGTTTTGAGCACTAAAGGCCCCGGACCCCACACATAACTCAAAAAAGGGGGTAGGAGGCTCCAAAATCACTGTAGGAGACCACCGGATGTCCACCGGCCATCAAAGTGCATACCAGCCGTCCATCGGCCATCATACAATTTCCATCGGCACAATATTTTGCCGACCGGCAAAGAGTGTGGCCGACCGGCAAAAAGTCCCTGTATCGGGGCAGTTCTGTCATTTGGCCACGGGTCTTTTAAAATAGGGCCTCTAGCCCTATTTTGTACACTTCCTTTTGCTCAAAAATCCTCTCCCTCTCTCTCTAGAGTGTTTTCCTCCTTCGATTCTCTCATTTTCGTGCGTTCTAGCCCCCGTTTCGTTGTCCGATTCGCGAATACCTTCGCATTTCGAACGTTTTGAACCGAACGAAACTTCGTTTCGGTGTCTCTTTCTTGATTTTCGCCACTTGGGGCTCGTTTCCCTCGAGTTTTTCTCGATACCCGTGCCTTTTCCGCGCTTCTGTTTTTCCGGCCTTTTCCGGCCCTCTCGGGGTTGACTTTCTGTTGACTTTTCACATTCTCGCCCGATTTTTCATCTTCCGGCAATTTTCACATCCTCTTCGAGATGGCGGACGATCTTCCACAGGGCGGGACCCCTCCAGAGCTCGAGATGGATCCCGAGGCTGACCCCTTGCCACTTCATATCCGGCCGTTCGATCCAGAGACCTACAGATCGGCAGTTCATGTGATGCTCCCCGATGGACTACGCCAGTTCCGGAGCTTCGAGGGGGGAGTGGCACCCAAGCTTCTCCTGCGTGAGCCTACCTCCCATCTGTCCTTCGGCGCTTCCGAGGTAACATTCCTTCTTCTGTTTTATTATTTCCCGCAATCTAGAACATAACTGCCATTAGTTGATTCTGTTCTCTAACTACTTAGCCCGGATTCACCGATACACTGTACACTGTAGTTGATTGCAAACAAACTTATAACTGATATCTGTTTGAAACTTACACGTGCACACACACTGCACTGACCCTGAATCACCCAAACACACGGCGCACACTGTATTTTACTGCATATACATTGGTACCCGGTATCTACTCGAGTCTGAAAACATGCACACATGCTGCATTTGCCCTGAACCACTCAAACACGCTGACACATCACACGTTGTAGTTCACTGTAAGTACACCAGCAACCGATGTCTGTTCGAATTTGTAAACATGCACACATGCTGTATACCTATATGCTTCTTAAAACTGTATTTTGAATATTGCCTTGCAATTGTTGTTTTTGATTACAGGGGGATTCCCATACCATCCACAGGTATGGGAATATCGTTGCTCGGGATTGGTATCTAGAGCTTCCAGACGCGGTTCGTCACATCGTCGACGAGGCCGGTTTCGGCATCTTCTGCAGGGGGCTCTCCCGGCTCACGACCTGCAGGCCCTTGCTTGCCGCTTTAGTGGAGAGGTGGTGGGATACCACCAACTCCTTCCACTTCTCCGCTGCGGGGGACATGACGATGACCCCTTATGATTTCTCGATGCTCACCGGTATCGGGGTAGGGGGTGATCCGATCCCCTTCGACACCGATATGGGTGAGTGGGACGTCGCCCAGCTGTACCTGCTCGGCCCTCAGCCTCCCGTCGCTCGAGCAAGGTTTGCCAGTTATTCTTGGTTTGAGAGCCATTTCCGGATTCAGCCGGCCTTGGCGGAGGAGGCGCAGATGACCCCAGAGGAGGTGGATCAGTATGCGCGGGGCTTCATCATGTTCCTCCTCGGGACGACTCTTTTCGCCGACCTGGCGAACACTGTGCCTCTATGTCTGTTGAGCGCACTGGTGGATGTCAGGCGGATCCGCCGCTATGACTGGGGTGGCGCAGGCTTGGCCACATTGTATGGTTACATGAGCTCTTCTTCCCGCCTTAGCGGACAGCTTCTCGGCGGCTACTGGCGTGCTTGGGAGGTACATCTTCTTCCCCTTTTACATTTCTACTTCACGTTTTCTGTATTCTATACACTGCACACACCACGGTCTGCCTCTCACTGACTATATACTGCACACGCGGCACACATATACTCTGTACAATACAGTGCACAACACACGGCTCTGCCATTTCTGCTTTATTCTGTATTTTGCTTTATCTGATAGTCATACTTATATCTGTTCTGCAGTTGTGGGTGTATGCCTACTTTCCCAGGCTTGCCCCAGTACCTGATGCGAAGACCCCACTCGGCGTCCCCTTTTCTCATCGCTTTGATGTGCGATGCGTGCGGAGACCACGGGAGTCTTTTATTTTCTTCCGCCGCTACTTCGACACCATCACCGCCGCGAAGGTACGTTCAACTTTAGAATTTGCTTAGGCTTCGCTTAGCACTGTATGTTTTCAATAACAGTAGATAACAAACTGCATTTCATTTTCAGATCACTTGGCGGCCTTGGGCTCCGTTGCCAGCCGTGGTGAGGGATCACTACGAGGGCGCAGAGGAGACTGCCCGTTGTCGGATTCTGTTGGAGGGCCCGGTCTGTTGGGCTTGGTACCCGGGCGAGCGTTTCTTGCGTCACACCCTGGGTTTACCGGAGCAGATAGTCCCAGGTTCACCTCCTACACATATGAGGCATACAGAGGGGTTCTCCCTTGAGCAGATGAGGGACTACACCGTCGGTTGGGGTACAGAGCATCACAGAGGCGAGGGCGACTACTCAGAGCACGTCCGGACCTACATTATGCGACCCTTGAGTGGTGGCCGTCGAGTTGAGGGAGAGAAGCCAGCGGCGCCAGCGGCTGGAGCGGGAGCGGGGGCTGGAGCAGGAGCGTCGAGGAGAGCCCGAGTTCGCGGCAGGGGTGGAGTTCAGAGAGGGCGGGGGACCAACTGGCCTGCTCTGCCCACTTTACTGACGTACAGAGGGCAGGATGGGGCGACTTACCAGATCCCCTTTGCTCCTCCCCCGGCTGGTCATGAGTTAGCCGGTATCCCCGACTTGCCTCCGGTATGTATTACTTCATTTTGCATCTTGCATTGGTATTTCATTTTAGTTTATTTGATATTCCGCGAAACACTGATACATCTTGTACTCTTGCAGGCGTCCTCCGAGTACACCTGGCAGTTCGTGGAGTTGAATGCCTCCATGATGGGGATGCTACAGCAGACCTTCGACCTCCTGGCCCTCTATAGTATTCCGGTATGTCCTTCTGACGACGATCTCAAACCATTCACAAGCTGATTCATGTGATCTGATGCACGACACAACACCTGACACACTGGTCTCACAGCATTCTACGCAGGTAAAACATGTGGTCTACGCAAGTAATGAAATTGATTACAAACATGCGGTCTACGCAAGTAACGTAATTAATTGTAAACATGCGGTCTACGCAAGCAAAACATGCGGTCTACGCAAGTAATGAAATTGATTACAAACATGCGGTCTACGCAAGTAACGTAATTAATTGTAAACATGCGGTCTACGCAAGCAAAACATGCGGTCTACGCAAGTAATGAAATTGATTACAAACATGCGGTCTACGCAAGTAACGTAATTAATTGTAAACATGCGGTCTACGCAAGCAAAACATGCGGTCTACGCAAGTAATGAAATTGATTACAAACATGCGGTCTACGCAAGTAACGTAATTAATTGTAAACATGCGGTCTACGCAAGCAAAACATGCGGTCTACGCAAGTAATGAAATTGATTACAAACATGCGGTCTACGCAAGTAACGTAATTAATTGTAAACATGCGGTCTACGCAAGCAAAACATGCGGTCTACGCAAGTAATGAAATTGATTACAAACATGCGGTCTACGCAAGTAACGTAATTAATTGTAAACATGCGGTCTACGCAAGCAAAACATGCGGTCTACGCAAGTAATGAAATTGATTACAAACATGCGGTCTACGCAAGTAACGTAATTAATTGTAAACATGCGGTCTACGCAAGCAAAACATGCGGTCTACGCAAGTAATGAAATTGATTACAAACATGCGGTCTACGCAAGTAACGTAATTAATTGTAAACATGCGGTCTACGCAAGCAAAACATGCGGTCTACGCAAGTAATGAAATTGATTACAAACATGCGGTCTACGCAAGTAACGTAATTAATTGTAAACATGCGGTCTACGCAAGCAAAACATGCGGTCTACGCAAGTAATGAAATTGATTACAAACATGCGGTCTACGCAAGTAACGTAATTAATTGTAAACATGCGGTCTACGATGGAACCAGTTGAAGTTGAAGCACGCTCAGATGCCCCGAATTTTTCTTCTTCTTCTGCTTCGCACAGATGTAGAGAATGGCACAGCACTCTGAGCATAAACGATTTTCGAAATAAAAAGGGATTTTCAACCGGGGAATCGAGCCTACAACCGAACACAGCGGAGAGGACTCAAACAAAAGGGTACACGACCTAACCACAATGAGACACGCTCGGAAAAGACCTAAAACAAAGGTTGAGGTAAACAAAACAAAAGACACGACATACAGACGCGTTAATGAAGACGGGGGACCTCAGATCCCGAGGAGCCAGTTTCTCTCGGTATTGTTTCCCACTCTTTTCTCACTTGTCATTCTCACATCACTCTGGCACTCAAGCTCGCTTTTTCTCTCAAAACCCTTTGGCTCGCTTTTTCTCTCAACTTACACCTCTCTATTCTTTATTCTCTCATTTTTCGTCCCTCCCCAAGGTGATTAATGAATGAATAGGAAGTTGCGGGTTCATGCCCAATGCCGTTAGCTCACAGCTATTTCCTCTGTTGGGTAGAGTGCCCTCCTGGCAAGTATGTTGACGACGGGGGAAAGACAGAACGCCTGACTCAACTGTGCCCCTAGTTCATCATTTTGACCATTTTTGTTTTGGTTTTTCTACTAAAACAGTTTTGACCAATGTGAGAGTTAGATTAACACACTTGTTCGATTTTTGATTTGAAAACCATGCAAGTCAGACTATAAGCATTGAAAATTTTCCTTTTTAGGTCCAAAAAAATGGTCCAGTTTTGGAAAATGAAATAATTTTCGAGAAAATGGTCAACCTCAGCAAAAATTCTCAAAAACTATATTTGCAAACGGCCACCGCCCAACGAGTGCGGAACTCATTCTCGAGATGCACAACCTCGGATCGGAGGCAATGGAAAATTGCCCCTGGCTTGGAAGGGGTGGATGGCAACGGAGAGTTGCCCCTGGTTTGAACGACGACATCATGGCAATGGAAAGTTGCCCCTTGTTTGGATGATGCCGTAGCAGTCCGCAAACAGTCTTCATTGGTAGTGGTCGAGCTCTTGGACACGGAGATGACGAAGACGGTCATAATCAATATATGGACACAGTCACTTTGGAAGTGTTGGCGACTGAACTTTGGGATGAAATCGAAACCGTTGTATGGACCGACATGCTATGAAAGCGTTGGGGGCTGGACTTCAGAATGAAGTTGCCTACGTATCCCAAACACGGGAATCAAGCCTTACGTAGTTCCGGTTAAGGTACACTCGGGTATTTTAACCTTTACTTTTCAGGCTCTAACTTTTGCCAAGGTGCCCGATACCGGTTTTCGACCTTGCGAGCTTCTTTTCATTTTCTTTTTTTCTTGATTTTTTTTGATTTTTTTTTTGTATCTTTTCGTTCTCTTTTTTTTTTCTTCTTTGATTTTATTTCTTCTCTTTTTTTTTGCATTTTTTGTATTTTTCTCTTGCTCTAACTTTTGCCTGGGTCTCCCTTCCGGGTTTTCGGCCCAGCGAGCCTCTCAAAAGGGTAAAAGTGTAACAAGTCCATGCCAAATGGTTTTTGAAGTTGAAGCCTCTCTGTATCTAGGAGAACGGCTGTTGCAATGATTTGCAGAAGAATCCATCATGGCTGCTCCGCGAGCTTCTTCTGGTGAGATCTAATCTTTTTTATTCGACTTTGGTGCCTCTTGTTCGAGGGCTGCTTCTAAACTGGCCACACAGGCCTCCTCTGACAGTTGTCCGTGGAACGTTCCGAATGAGTTCGAGGTTCAAAACAAACAGGTAGAATCTTGAGGTTGAGAGCGATCCTAGGCTGCACAATCTCAAGAGCGATTCCACACAGGTCTTCACAGGGCCGCACAAAACATTTGTTTTTGAAAGTTTTTACGAAAGCGACAAATCGCTCGTGCCGAAGACAGTGTGGAACCAATCTGGATCAAGCCAGGGTCCTTCTCAGTACTCACGCTAACAAGCATGGTTTCATTCATTAAAGGCTTAGCATGCCTCTCTTTTTCTCAAATTGATCAAAGTTTTGCAAAAATCGAGGAATTCCTTCCTCTTTGTTTTCAACGCAGTGTTAAAGAGGTTTTGAAAAACATAGGTCAATGCAATGATTTTCAGGGCACAAGAGAACAGGTGGAATGCACGGCCGTTTGATTCAAATTCTCTGGCACAACTAGCCCAAAACAAACAATAAGCACGGAAACATGATAGCCGCAGCTGTTTCATTCAGGTTTCTCAGATGTAACTGGCTCCACGGCAGAGACAGACTCAAAAAGAAAGCAAAAAGGTTAAATATAAAAACGGTGTTCGAGGCAACAACCCCGGAATCACTCGACATCCTATACAACCGGACCGACTCGGTACCACAAGACAGACCCAAAAACAAAAAGACTGACTCAAAGCAAAGAGGCAGACTCAAAAACAAAACAGAGAACTGACCCAAAACCCAAGCCAAAAGTTACAAAACTGCATTTACAAATGCTCAAAAAGTGCGTGCTAGACGCCACATCTGAAATACACCGAGCGCCACCCGCAGGTGGTCCAACCCCTGATCATATACTCGCAGTATCCTCAAAGTCCAACAGCTCGGTGGTAACAGACTTCGCTGAGGTAGGTGGAAGAATGACCTCATTATCGATCAGATCCTGCACTTCATGGCGAAGGCGGAAACAATTGTCGGTGGCGTGACCGGTCTGTTGGTGGTATGCGCAGTACAAAGCAGCATCATGTGTGAGAGGGAGATTCTTCGGGAGAGGCCAAGGTTCAAGGGGTTTGAGGTGCCCCCTTTCGGCAAGAATCTGAAGTGCCTTAGACAGAGGCATGTAGAGAGCATGAAAGACCCTGCGCCCTCGGGGCAGGTACTTTGAAGTCTGAGTATTCTTACTAGACGCACTAGCAAAAGGGTCGGCGGGCACTGCCTTGGTTTTTTTATCCTTCCCAGGTGCAGGGGCGGGAATAAGAGGAACTGTTCTGGCATGACGGGGCCAATCCCGATTTTCTGACTGACTTGAACTACCCTTAGGTGGAGTGGGGAAAACATCCTCCACAGTGTTTGCCACAACTGCGGATATCTGTCGCTTGTTCATCCCCCCGGCTTTCAAAGCCTCGACTGCCCGCAACAGTTGTTCAAGGGGATCGGCAACTACCTTCATTTTGTTCTTGCCTCTGGCCTCAGCATGATCGGGGGTTTGGGTTACTACATCAGAGCGAAGCCCGGTTGTTGCTGACACGTCGTTGCTGTAACTGGAGGCAACCTCTGGTTGACTGAGCTCTATCACAATCCGCCCCAGTAGCGGGGGCTCCTGTGGTATGAAATTCCCGGCATACGGTGCCGCTGGTGACGAAGCCGACATTCCGTAGGCGAGATCCACCACAGACCTCTGGATGTCACCAATTATTCCCATCAGCTCGAATGTGGTGGGCTCGCGAGCCTGATACAACTGGGGGGTCCAGATCGGGTGTGCGACAGGCGACCTGGGCGGATGCGATACATCAACATTGGTTTAATCCTGCAGGGTAATCCCTTGATCTAGCGTAGCTGTCATAACCACAATCTCTTCTGAATTCTGCGTCATCATAAGTCCGTTGTACTGAACGGTGACTGACGGATCAGATATTTGTCTTGCCTCAGCAAGGGGGAAAACTAGCTATTCTGTATCAACTCTCTGAACATTCTGAACTGAAAGGAAAAACAAACAGCACTTCAGCCCAAACAGATCAAACACAAGTGTAGCCAAACAACTGCACTCTACTACTGATCACTGTTCCCCAGAATCACTGTCCCCAAAACTGAACTTGATACCCGTAGATAACTGATTCTCATAAACTGACACTGATGCCCTCAGGTCTGATACTCAAACTTGCAAACTGATATGTACGTTCCTGTAGAGATACATTCTAAAAGCACATAGCCAGTAAAGAGAGCCAAAACACCCCTATGGAGGGGTAGGGTTTCCCTATCCTATTTTGTCAGGAGCTAGGGTTTTACTATGCACGCAGCAGTTTCAAACAACTTAGCATCGGTTCAAAATGAGTTCAATTTCGTTCACATTGTGGTGTGATACCTTGCGATGCGATGCGATGCATAGGAAGTTTACAAATACAACATCTTTCGAATAAAATGGTTGTTTCATTTCCGTCACGTGCTTTGCAAAATGTGTAACTTTGAAAAAGAATAAAACTTGCCCGAGGCAGTGCAATGTGCTTAAATTACTAGTAAAAAGGAAAGTAAAACATAGAATGACAGGGTAGCCGAGTGTCGGAATAGATACTAGCAAAACTCCCTTTGCGGACAACGCGCCCTCCATGCCTTTGATTCGGGTCGACGACATGGTTTCGCACCTTCGTTACTTGAGACCATGCGGGGAAGCGCACTTTTGAAACGTGGACTTTCGAGTTGACCTCAGGCCACAACCTCTGCCAATGATGCTCGATACGTACGAAGAGCGTTCCTTCCCGTATCCTTTTCATGTCTTGAGGATTCCCACAAATCGCTTCGATTGCGCTGAGTTACAGTGTTTTACATCCATGCATTATGAATGATATGTCCTCACTCACATATGTTCAAGCATATTAATTTCATTACCTGCGTAGACCGCATGTTTTGATTGCGTAGACCGCATATTAATTTCATTACCTGCGTAGACCGCATGTTTTGATTGCGTAGACTATTGTTCAATTTCATTACCTGCGTAGACCGCATGTATTGCTTGCGTAGACCGCATAATTGTTAAATTCATTACCTGCGTAGACCGCATGCTCATAATCAATTTCATTGCCAGCGTAGACCGCATGTTCCACTTACACATCTGTACCTTCATAGCATTGTTATGCTCCCCACTTGCTTTGCGTTGTCACGCATTTCGAGTACACTACTATGCATCTTGTTAACAATATTGTACCTGTTAAGTTTGTTTTCTTTGTAGGCACGATATTGTATGTACGGTTCATTTGAGGTTGGTGCAACCAGACGAACCGGACAGGTATTGTATCCTCCGAGTGAGACGTATCGAGAATTACATAATTCTCTTACATCCTTTCCGCATTGTAGTGTAGTTTGGTGTTTGTTAGCTTAAAATTATCGCATGTGTGCTTCGTTACAGCTTTCTTTGCGTGATCTTAAGTGATGCTCGGCTTCGTGCATTGTCTTGCATTTTGCCCTTGCCTTCGGGCGCATACCTTGTTTGTCTTGCATGTTTGTCTGAGTCTTCGGCCTTGTCAAAAATGGGTCGTCTCTGGGCTTTGACATTCACTCCCGTCATTATTATGACTTTCGAGTTCTGTCAAAGAGGGGCAACTGTAGACACCCCATTTTTGACCGTCCTTAAGACTTGGACATCACCACTTGGAATACTCGGTGATTATCCATCTTTGTGTTCGTTTGGAGTTCCCGGATTTGAACACTCGGTGATTATCCATGTTTGTGTTCGTTTGAAGTTCCCGAAAGTCTCGGCTGCGCGCCTTGCCTCAGGACCTCCGAACTTGACTGTTTAGTGTCTGGTTTCACACCAAACACTTGTGTTTTGCCTAGGAAGGAGAGGGAATGCCTTGTGAGACATCCCCACACACCACCGGCAGTAGCTAGATGCCACCGGCTGGTTTTTTGCTTCCATCGGCAATCTTTTATGTCGGTCGGCACATTTTGTTGCCGGTCGGCACTAAATTTTGTCAAAATGGCATTTTTGGGCAGCCGACCACTGTTCATCTACTTTATGTAGATATTTTGTGCCAGCTGTGATAGCTGGCACCAACTCTGCCTCCCTCCATACACGTGTATGGAGGGATTGCCCCCTAACCAAGCTTGTTGTATAAGCTTTGCAAGAGGGACTCCTATAAGAGGAAGGCTCTCCTCTTTGATCTAGGTTAGAGACTTGGAAGCAAAAACTAGAGATTCTACATATAGATACATCCTATCTCTATATCTCCCTCCCTCTCCTCCTTTGTGTGTGTTACTTGGCCCAAAAGTGTGATTTTACCTTACTTTTGCACCACTACACACACTATTACACCTTGCTCCAAGTTTGAGGGACTTGGGGGGTTGATTCTTGTGTTTTGGGAGGGATTTTGATCAAAAGAAGAGGGCTGGACCATTTGTTCTTCAAAGGATCTTCAAGGGTGAGCACTTTACTTTAGATTCCCCAAACTAGCAATAGTTTTTTACCTATCTTGCTTGCTGATTTAGCTTTTGTGTATAACATAAAAAAGGCTTACATTTTCATGCTTTAGTACTTTCATTAAGGTTGTTTTGTGGTTTGAGTGCAAACTCACCTTATTAAGCCTTGTTTGGCCCCTTTTTGTACCATCTTTGTTAAGCTTTGGTCACTCTTGTGTCATGGCCTTCTCACCACTGAAATCCAGTGGATTTTCAGTGGTGAAGAAGGGTTTTTGAAGTGTTGCATAGGGGAGGGACACCCCTCTCCCTTGGTCCCTCTTTTGTCCTCATTTTTGGCTTAATATGGTAGCATGTATGCTCAGTTGTTTATGACTGCTTTTCAGAGGTTTTTTGGGTGTTTTGGATCATGTTATACCTCTGTCCTATGTTGGGTTTATTGGACTTTTACATGAATAACATACTTGTTTTGAAATCCCATTACTTGGCTTAAAGAGTGCCATGTTGTAACACATCATTTGAGCATGATTTTGGTTCGGCACTAAGAAGTTTTTAGCACTGTTTTTCCATGCTTAAAGTATGTTGGTTATCAATTTGGTCATGTTTGACATGTTTGTTATGGTTGCTATGCATTTTGGCTTGTGGGCCCTCAAGTGTATGAGTCATAAGTATGCCTTAGTTGGTCTACTTTGATGAGTTGAAGTTGTTTGCCATGTCATTTCAGTCCCCAAATCATGCTTGCATGCTTGCACTCATCGTTCCTTTCATGCTTAGAAGATGTGCCCTTTTTATGCTTTGAAATGAACATTATGCATGCCCAAGTATTTGAGCCTTCAAGGTTGCCATATCATTGGGTTTTAGGGCTGATTTCAGTGTATTCAAACTCCGTTTTTGGTTGTATAGCTCATACCATGTTGGCTTGGGGTAGTGATAGTAAGATGCTCCTTTGTTGTGCCTTAACTTTGGGCCTATTAGTGTGTATGCTTCCATGCTTGATTGTCCATTACTTTGGCATCTTTGGCCACTGTTTTGGGGTGTGGCCGAGGCCTCCCATTTCAGTCTAAATACACTCTTGTTTATGGCTACATGTTTGAATTGTTGCCTCTAGTTATATGCTTGCATTGTGCCGTGTTTGTATCTCATTTTAGGTTGCATTATATCGTATTTTGCATGCTTAATACATCACCTTTGCATGTTTGGTTTGCATTGCATTTGGCAAGTTTTGCATTTTAACTTCATGTTGCATCTTTAAGTCAAGCTTGCATACATGCATTCCATTGTTTGGTTTGGGGTGTCAAACCAAACTCGAGGGGCGAGGAGTGTTTGTACTTCAAGTGACAAAACACATCTCAACCCTCGGTCACCAATCCCCTTGACTCTAACATGATAGGGTCTTGGCATTCATATATTTGTTGCATGCATCTTTATATCAAGTGGCAAACTTGATCCCTTGGGCTATCATACACCATTGATGGCTCGAGGATCGAGGGCCCTGCTTCCCTAAGTTCAAAGCATGATAGGAAGCATGACCATACTTATATGTGCCTGAAATCCCATGCCATACTGTCTGTCCTCTGTTTGCTGTCAAAACTGTCTTCTGCAGGAAGCTTCTACCGACCGGCAGAATTAAGTGCCGACCGGCAATCTTTGAACAGCCGATAAATCCAAGGACAGTCGGTGGAAATTCTGGGCTGCCAGCGGGGATTCCTCCTAGCCAGTGGTACTCTGCAGCATGAAAGGAACCTGTGCTAAGGCTTTGGCATTTTTCAAAGAGACAGGGCAGTGTAAACAGAGGTAGCAGAGGTATGGTATGGATTTTTCAGGCAAGCCGGGTTCTGAGCATGCATCATTCGCGCTGTAATATTTATTTGGTTCCTCCGAGTGAGGGCAATTATGTAATAAGTGTGCGTGAGTGTGTGTATGTCTTCCAACCTCACGTCTTTCTTCCCTTTTATTTACCTGCTTATGGTGGTAGACTAGGGCATTTTTAAAATTAGCATGCCTTATGCTATGAATGCGTGCATTCATGCATTTGTATTTCTCAAAATGATTTGCCGGATTTGGACTCTTTGGTTCAGATTAGGAACCGTGACATTCAAGAGTCCGAGCTGTAGTGACCCCAAATGAACAGAACGGGAGCTAACCCTCCCGGGGCGTTCGGGGGACGTCTACAGCGATGCATTAGCCACTCTTAACATGAACTAGGACACGCATGTTTGCTAACTAGTTTATTGTTTTGGCACGGAGTACGATGTAAGTAGTTATGCTTTAGCATCCCGCATGCATGTGAGTGTTGCCATGACGGTATGCTTGCTAAGCGACTAAATGCTTATGTGATAAATTATTTGAATGCCTGTGGGTGAAGGTTAGGTTGTCTGAGTTAGAAAAACTCATTAAAATCCGTGTTTTAGCCTACTTGCGAGTAGCAAATTCCAAAATATTTTTCAAAACAAACGGATATGCAATGCTTGTTTCCAAATTAGGCAATCTGGTCTATGCTTGTTTGCTGTGCGCATAACATAGTAATTCTAGGCTAATAACTGGAATAAGAACACATAAAGTTTTCAAAAACGGATATCATGTTTAGTAGAGGCCGGTCTTCGGACCAGGCGAGAGGGGGTGCTCATAGCTGACCTTCCCCAATCGTACCCTAGCTCCCGAGCCGAGACAACTCCGGTGATGACGGACATGTGGCCTTCGGCACCGAGTCAGGGTTTCCTAAATTCCCCCATAATAAAATATTTAGGTGACGACTCTACATCTGGCAAAGCAGTCCATGCTTGGCATTTCTTTTTTCAAAACATCTATTTTCTCAAAACAATTTGCCAGATTTGGACTCTTTGGACTTCTTTTCAAAAAAAATCTGTTTCTCAAAATGATTTGCCAGATTTGGACTCTTTGGTTCAAGATTAAGAACCGTGACACAAAATCGAGTCCGAATTGTAACGGGGCCCCACGCGGGTGCGTCTACAGTTTCTGGCGACTCTGCTGGGGAAAATTAGAGAGCTTGACTCGAACTCGTGATATCCCATTTTGACTTCATCTATGTGTCTCTTTGGATTTCATTTGCATTGGTGCGCCTAGGAACACAGTGTTTGCCATCTGCCATTCCTGAACGGTTTGCCGGAGGCTTGTCTTGTCAAGGCATGACCATAAGGCTGACCGGTTATGGGCTCTGACAGCATGGGAACACAAACCCCGGTTTACCGGGGCACCCTTTTCGACCATTCGACCTAGTGCATATTCGGATCCGTAGTGACCATTCCAAATTAGGACAGGCTGCTTATCCGATGTTAGGTTGTTTGAGAACCGCTGCGTGCATAGTGAAACCCTAGCCCCTGACAAAATAGGACAGGGAAACCCTACCCCAACATAGGGGTGTTTTGGCTCTCTTTACCTGCTACGTGCTTTTAGAGTGTTGCTCTACAGGAACGTGCATATCAGTTTGCAAGATTGAGTATTAGGCCTGAGGGCATCAGTATCAGTTTATGAGAATCAGTTATCTGCGGGTATCAGGTTCAGTTCTGGGAATAGAGATTTTGGGAAACAGTGATCAGTATTGAGGAACAGTGTGTTCGGCTTACCGACTATGTATTATGGATACCCAACTGTGTATTGTATGTTTATTTTATGCCGTTGTGCTGTCCGGTTGTTGGTTTATTTACTGCTTTATTTATCTTTTTGCTAGGTAGTTTGGCATCATTGCTTCTAACCCGGTAGATATTCCCCAAGCACTCTGGATCAGAGGTCGCCGACTCCATCGATCTGAGGATCTGATAGCAGGACAGATAGCAGGACAACCGGTGTACCACTCTCTACCCCCGGTTACTAAACGAAAGGCAACTAGGCAGAGGGCATCGGTTCAATAGTCAGTTCAGAGGGCCTTATCTACCCCACCAGAGTTCAGTAGGGATCAGGGTCCTATTTCACCCACAGAGAGGGATTTTTTTTTTTTCCACACCAAATAACCAACTTGGCTACGTATATAACATGCTCTCATTGCCCGATAGCACTGTCCCCGATGAGCCTTTCCATAACTTGTACACTTCAAAATGGTGCTATCCCAAGGATAGTAGAACTTTGATTGGCCGAACCGGTTGAGCCAATAGGTCCGGTATTCATTTTCTTTGGTGGTGTTGAACTAGATCCTCCGGTTGGTTCCCAAAAGCGCTTCTTTTGACCCATTTTGCCAGAACGTGAGGTTTTAATTCCTTTCTCAGCGATGTATGCACGGTCTACTACCTTTGCATAGGTTGGTAGTTCTAAAACCTCAATCTAATTTTTGATTTCATCATCTAAACTTGCTTTAAATTTCCTAGTTTTTCGGGCTTCTGTTGGAATAACATACATTGCAAATCACATCAGTTAAATGAACTTACTTTCGTATTCTGTTACCGACATCATTACTTCCTTCAAGTGTAGGTGGCATTAAAAATGCACAAGCTTGAAAAGCTGTTCAAAAAATCTCAAGGTGCGAAGTCCATTCCGGACATTGGAGACGGATTCATCGACACAGCTGTGACGCTGCCAGATCGGTTTACGATGCCACAAATTGATCGTTTTGACGGATCTGAGGATCCCATGGTACACCTGCGACTATTTTCAAATGTCCTAAGGCCAATGGGCCTCACTAGATTGCAGAAGCTGTCTTTATTTGGCCGGACCTTGTCAGGTGTAGCGGCCGCATGGTATGCCAAATTGGAGGATGATGTCAAGAGAAGTTGGGACGAGATGGCTGAGGCTTTCATCTTGCAGTACTCGTATAACACACAAATCGAGATCACGACCCGGGATCTAGAGACAACGAGGCAAGAAACCAAGGAGAGTTTCTCAGAATTTGTAACCAGATGGCGAGCTAAGGCTTCGATGATGACCTTAAGACCCACGGACAAAGATCAGATTCGAATGATTGTGTGCAATCTTCAGCCGAAGCTAATGCAAAAGATGATTGTAATCCCCTTCCCTATCTTTGCTGATCTGCATGAAATGGGGGTGCAGATCGAGGATGCCTTAAAACAAGGCCTGATTGATAACGATCGGGAGCAACCCCGCAGAACTTTCAATCGAAATACTACTGCAGGCCCGAGTGGTGCTACGACTACCAAGACTTCCGAAGTGAGTATGGTCACCACCAATCCTTCCCCGAGAACTATGGCAGCTACACCATTCTCCGGTGCGTCCGAAAGCAACCCACAAACAGCCAAATACCCTCCGAAAAATACCAGAACCTTCGCTCCAATTTATATGCCCCTGTCCAAAGCTTTGGGGGTTTTGATCAGAAAAGGGCATCTGAAGCCCCTAGAGCCGCGGCCCCTACCGGAAAGACTCCCCGCTGCCCACAATCCAGCCAAGTATTGCGCGTTCCATCAGCAGCACGGTCACGATACCGACCTGTGTTTTCGATTGCGTCATGAGATCCAAGATCTCATTGATAATGGGGTGATTTTACCTCCTGAGAAACCCAATGTCACTACAAATCCCCTCCCCACACATAACCAAGCTCCACCACCTTAAAGAATCAATTTCATCCACACTGGGGTCGCATCCTACGATCCTAATATCTATATCACACCCTCCTACCTGCCTAAGCCGGAGGTTTTCCTTCCTGATTGCACCGATTTGTGCATGATGGACGTCTCCATAACCCAACCCAAGCTTGTGGTGGTGACCATCGAGAGCAGGAGAGAGAAGACTCCAAGGGAGAAGGGGGCTGTCGAGCCAGAGTCCGCGGAATCTGGGAGTGATATTGGGAACGCTTATAGTCCGAGTGACTACATTTCACCAGTGGGCCAGAATAGACCAGATGTGGAATTTCCAGCAGAAGGAGAGCTGTGTGCAATCCAAGGGGACAGTTCAGGGCAGGGAACGGATGGTTTGACAGCTGTGGAAAGGGATCTTGCCAAGTTCCAGTTTTACGATAACCAAGATCCAGAAGACTCAGCCATCAACTGGTTCGATTACGAGGAATCTGCGGAGGCCATGGGATGGTTGGACGATCAGCCAGATGTGGTAGGAGGGTTTCAGTCAGAACAAGGCCCGGCAGGGGCAGAAATGTCAATAACAGCCGGGATGGTTGAAAAGCAGAATACATCGCCGGAGAGCGCCAGTGTCGAGAGTTTCGCTCGGGAATGGAGCATTTTGAGTACAGGGATCATCGAACAATCTACTGCATTGACACAGTCAGAACAGGAAAGATTCGAAGATTCTGAGAGGATTAGAAAGGCAAAAGCCCACGTGGGGGTTGAGACTGCTACAAGTACAGAGATGGAGAATGCTGCGAGCATAGGAATAAAAGGTACTGCAAGTATCGGGACAGTTATTCCAGAACCAGACAGATGCCTGTCAGATGGTATGTGGTGGGAAGACGACGATCTATGTCTTGCCCACACGGACGAGGATTGGGAAGGTAACCAACCAGATGATACCTGGTATATCGGCGAAGTCGATCACATGACTAGGAGTGGACGGTACTTCAAGCCTCCACACCTAGATCAACCGGAAGCGTCTGGAAAAGATAAGGAAGCAGAGAAGCAAAAGGAAAAGCAACTCGAGGATGAGGCCGTATTGAGACAATTGAAAAAGATACAAGCAGACATCTCCATCTGGGGACTGCTTATGGCTTCTCGAGTACATAGACAAGCCGTCCTTACAGCCATGGACAAAGCCAAGCTTTCTATAGACACCACGCCCGAACAGCTGGTGGGCTTAGTCTTTTCGGGAGGAAGTTCCCCGGCATTGAGTTTTTCTGACAAAGAACTGCCACCCGAGGGTGCGAACCATAACAAGCCACTCTACATCTCTGTGGAGTGCAGGGATAAATGGATACCCTTGGTGCTTGTTGACACGGGGTCCACCATCAACGTCTGCCCGGCAAGGACAACTTATGCGATCAGTTTGAAAGTCGCGGATTTTGTGCCAACGGCCCAAGTGATTCGGGCGTATGACAACACAAGCCGGGAAGTAATGGGAACGGTTAAGATTCAAACAAAGGTTGGGCCGGGACAGCATGGGATAGATTTCCATGTCTTGGAGGTTCCTGCAACTTTCAACCTGCTTCTAGGGCGGCCGTGGCTGCATCAGGCAAAGGCAGTCTCCTCCACCCTACATCAAGTGGTGAAATACCCCTATGGGAAGGGAGTAGCCATCGTCTTCGGAAACTCATCGATTCATCCGCCGCCAGAAGTATCCACGCCTGTTCTAGAAATTGAATACGGTATGGAAGATGTGTTCATATCTGGTTTTACCTTGGCTGAGGCTCGGGTTGTTCAGGACATTATGGCCGCTAGTGAAGGGGTATATGTCAGTGGTCAGGCAGTCTATCTCATGAACAAGCTCCAACATATCCCCGGGATGGGATTGGGCAAGAGCGGCCGGAAAGGCGTCGCAGCATTGGCCGAAGTGTCGCACAACCCTCATACCTTTGGATTGGGTTATCTACCCACCAAAGAGGACTGGATAAGGAAAGGAAAGGAAATGGCCGGAAGAGCCAGAGCAAAGAAGGCTGGGAAGCCTTTCGAGTTGATGCATAGGCCCATTCGGGGTACCCTAAACGGACGCTTCGTCCGGAAGGGGGAG
The DNA here is from genome assembly GCF_004153795.1 of Camellia sinensis. Taxonomy (NCBI): domain Eukaryota; kingdom Viridiplantae; phylum Streptophyta; class Magnoliopsida; order Ericales; family Theaceae; genus Camellia; species Camellia sinensis. Next base: position 151,147 of record NW_021024633.1, on the reverse strand, counting down.
GACTTTCCGTTTTGTGGCTTCCCAGAGCCATGGCTGAACGCGGAGAAGAAATGCGTGCCAGGTTTCGAGATCTTCTTTGACCTACAGCTACCTGAGAATGACAACGTCTAAGGGGAGGCAAACCTATCGGTTGGGGCTGAACAAAGTAAGGAAATGCAGTCTAAAGACGCTGAAAATGAAATGGGGGCAGCGCTGGCATGTCTGCTTTCAGATCCTCCGATCGAACAGAAGTGCTTGGGGGATAGCTCCTCGGTATGTGTGAACGGAAACGAAACGGCTGCGAGCCTACCAACAACTATTTTGGATGCATCCATCGCACCCTCTTTCGTCTGGCAATATGAAGAAGGATTCTTGTCTAGCAGCACCGGGTCAGGTAGTGAGCCGGAATCTGATTCCACTGAGTCCTGTGGGTCGGAATCAGGTTCCAGCTTGACTGAGTCTGAGTCCGGTATTCCTGGGGGTGATAACCCAGATGCCACAGTCTTGTCTAGGTCATCATTTTCTTTCTCTTTTGAGTCTGTTGTAACAGAAGAATCAAATGGCTTGGAAGTGTTTAATGAGAACGACGTGGATGTTGTTTCTGAGTATTTTTCTGTGCCTTTGATTTATTGCTTAAATCAGGATTTTCAAAATTTTGATGAAAACGACGAGGAAAAAATTCCTCCGGTTTTGCAACGGTTAATTGATCAAGAGCAGGAAAGATTTGTCAAACCCTTAATGGATGAAATCACAACTGTGAATGTTGGTACTAGAGAAGGACCGCGGCTGGTCAAGAATCGGGGTCTCACGTGTCTTCTGAGGAACCGCGAGCGCTTAGTTGCTTATTAAAGATTCAAAGAATGTTTTCGCGTTGGTCTACGAAGACATGCTGGAATCGATCGCGAGATGTAATACAGCACCGGATCCCCCTTGACCCCGAGGCCCGACCTGTCAAACAGAAACTCAGAAGGATCCGCCCAAACTGGGCTCTCAAGATTAAAGAAGAGGTCACCAAGTAAATCGATGCAGGCTTCCTGTTGGTGTCCGAATACCCGACTTGGTTGGCCAACATCGTTCTAGTGCTGAAGAAGGATGGCAGGATCCGGGTGTGCGTGGATTTCAGGGATTTAAACAGAGCTAGTCTGAAGGACGACTTTCCCTTGCTGCATATTGATGAGTTGGTGGATTTCACAGCAGGGCATGCTTTGCTCTCATTCATGGATTGGTTCTTAGGGTACAATCAGATAGTAATGGCACCACCCCGTGGGGGACATACTGCTATAGAGTAATGCCGTTTGGGTTGAAGAATGCTGGAGCTACATATCAACGGGCCACGACTACAATATTGCATGATATGATCCACAAAGAGGTTGAGGTGTACGTGGATGACATGATTGTCAAGTCCAAAGAAAGAGAGGGCCACTACAACGCCTTGCAAAAGTTCTTCCAAAGGATCAGAGAATTTCGGTTGTGGCTGAATCCTCAGAAGTGTACATTTGGCGTTACAACAGAAAAAATGCTGGGGTTCCTAATTACACAGAGAGGTATCGAAGTCGACTCTTCCAAAATCAAGGCCATCTTAGAAATGCCACCACCAAGGACTGAAAAGGAGGTGCGAGGTTTTTTGGGTAAAGTGTAATTCATAAGATGGTTTATCTCAAAATTAACCTTGACTTGTGAACCAATTTTTGGCCTCCTGAAGAAAGGAAAGAAATTCCAATGGGACGGTCGATGCCAAGCTGCTTTTGAACAGATCAAGAAATATTTACAGAACCCACCCGTGTTGTCGCCACAAGAGCCGGGGAAACCGTTGATATTGTACCTTTCAATGACTGAGACTACAATGGGCTACATGCTCGCACAAGAATCAGAGGATAAGGTGGAGAGGGCCATTTACTATCTGAGCAAGAAGATGTTGGATTACGAGACCCGCTACACTCCGCTAGAGAAGGCTTACTTAGCTTTGGTATGGGCTACCAAGAAGCTGCGGCACTACTTGTTAGCTCACTCCATAATGATGGTTTCACGACTGGATCCCATCAAATACCTTTTCGAGAAACCGGCACTTACGGGCAGGCTAGCTCATTGGTTGTTGTTGCTCTCCGAATTCGATTTGAAATATGTAACACGCAAGTCAGTCAACGGGAGAGCAGTGGTAGAGTTCTTAGCTGACCATCCAGTGGAAGGGGGCGAAGCAGTCGAGTACTCATTCCCAGATGAGGCCATCTTGTATATCAATGACAAAACTTGGACGATGTACTTTGACGGTGCGTCAAATCAATACGGATATGGGATAGGAGTGTTGTTGATAATAGGAGTGTTGCTGATAGCACCCGACAATTTCTGTATCCCTCTAGCCTTCAAACTCCGGTTCAAAGTCTCAAACAATGAAGCAGAGTATGAGGCATGCATTGCTGGTCTAGAAGCAGCCCTGGAACTAGGGGCAAAACGGTTGGACGTCACCGGGGACTCGAACCTTGTTGTATCTCAAGCAAAAGGAGATTGAAGACTCAAAGAAGAAAAGATGATGATGCATCATCAGGCCTTGGATTTGTCGATTCTTCGGTTTGAGAAGTTAAACTTTGCTCATCTACTAAGAGAGAACAACAGGTTCGCAGATTCTTTAGCAACTCTATCTTCCATGATAAACATCCCGCTTGGAGTCCGAATGCATCCAGTCATCATTGATCAGAAGTTTGCACCGGCTTACGAGTCAATTGCTACTATAGACGAGGTTCAAGATGAGAACCCCTAGTATTACGACATTTGGAACTTCTTGGAGAAAAAGGCGTATCCACCAGGGGCAAATGCCAAGGATAAAAGGGCAATCAGAAGAATAGCCGTTCAATTCATCATCTGCGAAGGTAAATTGTACAAGAGAGGTCATCTGGGAATGCATAAGCTATGCGTTGAAGCTGAAGAATCAAAACGCCTGATGGAGGCCATCCATGGAGGGGAATGCGGTGCGCATATGAACGGGGTAATGCTGGCACGGAAGATCCTCAGACAGGGTTACTACTGGTCCACCATGGAGGAGGATTGTATCGGTTTTGTTCGGCGATGCCACAAATGTCAGATCCATGCAAACCGCATGAACATCCCGCCATCAAAGTTGTACAATATGACTTCGCCATGGCCATTTTTAGTTTGGGGAATCGATGTGATCGGGGCTGTCACTCCGAAGGGGTCTAATGGGCATGAATTCATCCTGGTCGCGATAGATTATTTCACGAAGTGGGTGGAGTCCCAATCCTATGCGGTGTTGAAGCCTTCGCATGTTGCAAAGTTCATTAGAAACAACATCATCTGTCGTTACAGGGTCCCAAACGAGATAATTTCAGATAACGATTCCCATTTCAAGAAGGAAGTGATTGACTTGTTGGAGAAATACAACGTGGCTTTTCATAAGTCGTCTACATATCGGCCACAAACCAATTGCGCAGTACTGCGGTGCTCTTCAGACTAGGGGCAACTTTCCATTGTTGCGCAGTACTGCGGTGCTCTTCAGACTAGGGGCAACTTTCCATTGTTGCGCAGTACTGCGGTGCTCTTCAGACTAGGGGCAACTTTCCATTGTTGCGCAGTACTGCGGTGCTCTTCAGACTAGGGGCAACTTTCCATTGTTGCGCAGTACTGCGGTGCTCTTCAGACTAGGGGCAACTTTCCATTGTTGCGCAGTACTGCGGTGCTCTTCAGACTAGGGGCAACTTTCCATTGTTGCGCAGTACTGCGGTGCTCTTCAGACTAGGGGCAACTTTCCATTGTTGCGCAGTACTGCGGTGCTCTTCAGACTAGGGGCAACTTTCCATTGTTGCGCAGTACTGCGGTGCTCTTCAGACTAGGGGCAACTTTCCATTGTTGCGCAGTACTGCGGTGCTCTTCAGACTAGGGGCAACTTTCCATTGTTGCGCAGTACTGCGGTGCTCTTCAGACTAGGGGCAACTTTCCATTGTTGCGCAGTACTGCGGTGCTCTTCAGACTAGGGGCAACTTTCCATTGTTGCGCAGTACTGCGGTGCTCTTCAGACTAGGGGCAACTTTCCATTGTTGCGCAGTACTGCGGTGCTCTTCAGACTAGGGGCAACTTTCCATTGTTGCGCAGTACTGCGGTGCTCTTCAGACTAGGGGCAACTTTCCATTGTTGCGCAGTACTGCGGTGCTCTTCAGACTAGGGGCAACTTTCCATTGTTGCGCAGTACTGCGGTGCTCTTCAGACTAGGGGCAACTTTCCATTGTTGCGCAGTACTGCGGTGCTCTTCAGACTAGGGGCAACTTTCCATTGTTGCGCAGTACTGCGGTGCTCTTCAGACTAGGGGCAACTTTCCAGTTGCAGGGATCCAGGGTTGTGCATCTCAGTGACAGATCTCAGGCATGTCCAGTTCTGATTTCATATCGAAAATGGTTTTGAAAAGTTTTAATAAAAGTTGACTTTGTTCAAAATTAATCTTTTTACAACTTAGACCATTTTTTGACCAAAGCGAAAAATTTTCAGTACCCACAACCTTCAATTTCATTGATTTCAATACGAAGTTCTCCTGCTCTTGCATACAAATTGAAGTTGCTTTTTATTACATTCATAAAGAAAGCTTGAAAGTACTAATAAAGCAATAAATCCGGGGCATAGCTAAGTCAGGTGTTCCTGCGCCCCCTCCCAGAGCTGGTCGAAGCCTCTGATGCCAAAGTAGGCCCTTCCTGTGCCTCTTCATTGAGCCAATCCAAGCACTCATTAGATAAGGTGCAACTGAAAGTAGGAGCAGGGGCCAGGAGCTCTCTAGTCCTCCATGCTGTGGCATACGGGGCAAGCTATGCGCCTCGAACTGGGAATGCGGCAGGATACTCTATCCCCTCTGGCGGGCAAGTCTGATCATGACCGAACTAGCGCCGGAACCGGAACGGAAAGTAAAACACACAGTGAGTCAGACCAATCAACTGGATCCTGGTCTGCCGGGACATGCTATAGCTCATTGCCGGGAGATTGAGCCAAGGACAGCGCCAAGCAATGTGATCCGCAGACAAATTGCACATCCAGTCGAACCACCATCCTTCATCAAGGGCATCGACTAGTCGTTGTCGGAAGAAGTAGCCACGAGCTGAGTAGGCTGGGCAAGAGTCCACAACCTGCAATTTATCCATCAACCATACCTGGGGAGGGATGAAAAATGACAGAATAAAGAATAGAGAGATGTACGATGAGAGAAAAGTAAGAAAAGGGTTTTGTGAGAAAAACCGACCCTGAGGGCCGAGTGATGTGAGCAATATATATGTGAGAAAGGGTGGGAAACATTACCTGCAGCAGTAGTGGACTCCTCGCGAATCTGGTCATCTCTCGGCGATAGAAAGCGTCCAAGCTCATCAGTGTCTCGGCCAATGTCATGGCAATGCAGCTCTTTCCTTCTTTCAAGCCTTGAGCAACTTCAATCAGACGGATGCTAGATCCGCTAAAACCCGGGGCAAGCAAAAAATGAGATAGCATGCACAAGCAAAGGGCGTGTTGCCAAAAACCTTGCCAATGATGGTCGCCGCGGTTACCGGCATCAGAAAAGCGATGAATCAAGCCAAGGATATCCAGTTCCCCGTTGCAGATCAGAGACCGAGCATCGTGCATGGTAAGCCCACACATCTGTCCTAAAGCTTGGGCGTGACTGAAGCAAAGCTGGGACAAAATCTCTTCATGGCGCTCAGATTCCATCAAAACTTGAAAATCTTCGAAGGTCGGACACATCTCTTGCCCACCGAAGCTAAAGACGTGTGTTACCGGATTCCAAAACCTCGCTGCGGCATGAAGGAGCGGAATGTGCAGCGAAGTACGGCTCAACGTGAATAGTGCATTCAAGCCGAAACCCCAGAAGTTCAACTTTTCCAAGCCATCTGGAGAAGCAATCCAAGTTGTGAGATTTTGGGTAAGAAATGCTTCTATTTTGGTGCAAAACTAAGATGAAATGAGAGAACCACGAGGCTGGAGTTTTTAAAGAGGATAAGGCACTGTTCGGAGGACACGTGTCGAAAATTTGGTGGTTGCCAAGCTAGGTGGCCGGCCGGCCACCTTTTCTGGCAGGCCGACCATCCCTCTCCCCTCCAATGCAAAAAGCTGGTCGGCCAGCTCCCTTAGGTGGTCGGCCATCAAGGGGAGGGTGGCTTTAGTCTTGTTCTAGCCTCTAGAAGAAAGTTCCAAGCATTTCCATGCATTGGGGGCGTTAAAGGTGCGAGTTTTCCTCTGTTTCGGATGCGTTTCGTCACCCAGATCTTCCGAAATGCATTTGTTTATCGAGTTGTTGTTAAATCTGGCTTATTGAGTTGTTATTTTTACTTATCGAGTTGTTGCTTGGCTTACTGAGTTGTTAAGCTTACCAAGTTGTCAAGTTTTGTCGAGTTGACGAGTTTTGTGTATTGAGTTGTTACTCTTTGTATATCAACATTGTTGTGTCTTGCTTATCGAGTTGTAAGTTTAATCAATATTGTTGTGTCTTGCTTATCGAGTTGTAAGTTTAATCAATATTGTTGTGTCTTGCTTATCGAGTTGTAAGTTTAATCAATATTGTTGTGTCTTGCTTATCGAGTTGTAAGTTTAATCAATATTGTTGTGTCTTGCTTATCGAGTTGTAAGTTTAATCAATATTGTTGTGTCTTGCTTATCGAGTTGTAAGTTTAATCAACATTGTTGTGTCTTGCTTATCGAGTTGTAAGTTTAATCAACATTGTTGTGTCTTGCTTATCGAGTTGTAAGTTTAATCAACATTGTTGTGTCTTGCTTATCGAGTTGTAAGTTTAATCAACATTGTTGTGTCTTGCTTATCGAGTTGTAAGTTTAATCAACATTGTTGTGTCTTGCTTATCGAGTTGTAAGTTTAATCAACATTGTTGTGTCTTGCTTATCGAGTTGTAAGTTTAATCAACATTGTTGTGTCTTGCTTATCGAGTTGTAAGTTTAATCAACATTGTTGTGTCTTGCTTATCGAGTTGTAAGTTTAATCAACATTGTTGTGTCTTGCTTATCGAGTTGTAAGTTTAATCAACATTGTTGTGTCTTGCTTATCGAGTTGTAAGTTTAATCAACATTGTTGTGTCTTGCTTATCGAGTTGTAAGTTTAATCAACATTGTTGTGTCTTGCTTATCGAGTTGTAAGTTTAATCAACATTGTTGTGTCTTGCTTATCGAGTTGTAAGTTTAATCAACATTGTTGTGTCTTGCTTATCGAGTTGTAAGTTTAATCAACATTGTTGTGTCTTGCTTATCGAGTTGTAAGTTTAATCAACATTGTTGTGTCTTGCTTATCGAGTTGTAAGTTTAATCAACATTGTTGTGTCTTGCTTATCGAGTTGTAAACTTGCTAAAGTTCTGTCCTTTCTTAGTAAGTTAAGTTGCTTTGTTTGTTGC